>CM076580.1:618012005-618087617 GCA_034641835.2 Pinus albicaulis
TCCATCATCTTGCTGCATTTTCAAAAGAAATATTGAGGCTTGACACTGAAAAATGCACAAAAGGAGCTAACTCGGAGGTTGAAATACGTAGTTTTGGATCTCAAGGGGTCAAGTCTTAGGACCCAGACTGCGTATTGCACAGTTCTAGAATGCATGAATTGCACATTGCATAATTCCAATAGGTAAGGGTTGAGATTGAGGGATAATATTGCACAATGCACAACTCAGGAGGGATTAGGAAAGGAATCTCTCTCAGGAAGGAAGTATTTAAAATTTGTGTAAGTGAGAGATGATTGAGGTCGAAGTAAGGAAGAACAAAACCTTAACATGATCAAAAACTCATAAAAATTGATGACACAACATTGATCACACAAAACACATGAACAACATGATACCTTGAATGAGAAAAAATCATGATAACTTCCTCCATGTATGACATTAAAGATACACTTTGTGATGATAGTGACAAAAGTTGTGTGATAGTGCAAGAAACTTGGGAATGAGTGTAATACATGTATATATGGTAAACATGACCAATTGGAACCAAAGTTACCCCTTGAAATGAACCATAACTATCCTTATGTGATATGTGACACTTCGCGTGGAAAAATATGACACTTTAGTTTTCTTCCAAAAGGGACTTGAAAACTTAGAGAAATTCGTGGAAAGACTCTTAATACTAGAAAAGACAACATGTAAGGTCAAAATATGCTCCGAAATTTGGATGTAGGGAAAATTTTTGGAGAGTGTTGTAGCAGTGACAACAAATCCCTCCGATACTGATAAACATGAGGATATAATTGATTTAACACCCTTCCTTTTTCTTAATATTGAACATATTTATGATCATTGCATTGTACAGTGGATACATTATGCATTAGACCTTATGGATACAAATTTTTTTAACCTTATTGTTATTGTTTCAGAATATAATATTACTAACCCTATGAAAATACAGGATATAAATAATATTGAGACATATGTGAATCCTCTTCATTAACATTTTCCTAATATTCCAATGGTTTTTCTATCAAAAGTCCATTCACGAATACATGATTTCATTGAGGAATGGGTGAGTAAATATTTTGAAAATATTTGTTCATGTTATCAATTAATATTATTTCGTGAAGGCCTCATAAATGATTTGTTTCTCTAATTCTTTCAATAGTTGAACATATTACGATCTTTCACAGATATGAAGCCCATAATTAGGATTTATGTAGTTGGTAACCTTTTAACTTTGTTGCATTGGATCTTGATTTTTTTCAAATAGTTTTTCTATTAAAAACACTATTGTTTATAGATTGTGTACATAAATAAACCTTTCTTCTTATCACATGTACTTTATGAATTTAGAATTTAAAAAGAATAAATATGAGATCCTCGGATCTTGAAAACCTTAGGTGATGCATGTAATACTGAATTAGTGATTGAAAACATTTAACTAGTATATATCACATCTATGAGCCTAGAAAATATCATTAAAAGTTTTGTTCATACTAGAAATATGAAGGGTAATTATTTTTTCTACAAGGCTTAAACATCATCCTTTTACTAGTTTCAAAGTTCACGTTCAACATTGTTTTTCCACATCTTCATATTATTTCTATTTCTTACACATTAATATTGTGAGATATTATATTAACTTGTGAGTATTAAATTCATTCAAGAAATCTAATGAATGTTGCGGCTATTTGAACTTGTAATATTTTTTTATAAATATAATCCATGCATGTGACCTTCTTTAATCATGATTCTCACCAATTAAAACTAATATTTTTTCAAATGGGGAAGCATATAACTCCATCATGGCTATGGACACTTTTTGGCAGTGGAGAAATATCTGTGGTGCTGGGATATCTCAATGTGTCATCATCCCATAATCATTTAAGTTGCTTCAAAATGAGGCATGTTGATATTTCCATCGGGGATATAAATTCTCATTGGCATTGGAGAAAGATTAGTGGCATTGAGTCAAATACTAGTGCATAAACACCACATAATTATTTAATGAAAGGAAAATGAAACATTTGGAACACATGCTTATATGTGAATAAAAAAGTGATTAAAATTATTTAGTGAGGATAGTAGATAACTCTCTTGGGGCTATGTAAATTCATTGGTATTGGAACAATGCACTATTATAGAAACTCATGTACTAGAAACAAATGGGGAAATAAAATATCTAATAACTAGTCTTAATAGTTTCATATGAAATTTACCTTGATATGAGTGTCATACTTTTGATTCTAAACTAGTACCATAATATTTACAACCCAATCCTAATAAATAATTTTAATAATTTAATCATTTATATATGGTTTTTGAATTCCCCCATGAAGGATGAGATACATATCAAAATTTGATTGTTGATACCTAATTAATTACAATAATAACCCTAGTAGACTGAATGGCATGGAAATATGTTTTATATATGAATAAACAATGGGTCCATGAAATTTTATACTAGGATATTATATCATTAATAATGATATCATTATTTTTGTTGGTTATACAAAACATTAAGAAGTGAAGGATTATTGTTCTCTTTTTTAGGAGAGGTTAGGGTTTGTATTTTTCTGCATATCAAGTTTTCTTTTCTCCTGCCAATTAACAAATGAATGGGCTTTAAATATAAGAATGCGTTATGATCTAACATTTTTCATAAATAAAAAACATATGGTACTAACATTTTCTCATCCTATCAATTTTAGAATCTTTTTATTCTTTTCAAAAATCAGTTATGTATGCATGAAATTTTCAAAACATGTCCTAAATTTGTTGATATTCTATGTATTCTAAGAGGTAGTGTAAAATATTCCACCAAGTATAAGCACATATCCAACAAATATCAAAGTTTTAATCCAACGATTGGTGATCATTTTCGAGTCCCAATCAACACCTAACTTAATGTGTTTCCCACCATCCAAAAGGATCAAATAGAATGGGAATCTTAATCAAATGGTTTTAAACACACATTCGGTGGAAAAGGGGGAGCTTATTAGTGACCCTACTACCACTAAATGAGATTAAATGACTAAGAAATAAGTATATGAATGACATATATACTATGTCATATGTCAAATTGTGCATTATTAACCTCTTCATGATGCCCAATAAATCCCACGGGCCATCATATCATTCTCATTTGATGATGAAGTAATACATTATAAATAAATGTTTCTCACATATTGCACATTCTAGGAAAGAGGTAAAAATAAACCAGGGGAAAAATCTAGTAAGCCTCTAAGCACTTATTTTTGCATGAAAATATCAGTCATTAACTATGTTACATAAGTTTAGGACTAGGAACAATCTGTTCCACATGAATCTGAATATATCTGGAAGTTAAGGGATTTCCAACACATTCACATGGATTTAAGTAGATACTCATTAAAGCCTCATCCCTTGGAACTATCTATTGATAAAATTAAGAAATGCTTCTATTTAACTTCATATAAATTGACACCATGCCATGCCCAATAATTTAAGGCACATGATCTATGATTCTTGTTGTCTCGCAGAGAGGCACCATCTCTAGTAGGAGCTGAATCTTGTAGCCCAATTTAACCTTCTTCAAAAACTAGACTACTTTTGTAGATTCTATATTGCATAAATATTCATCTCCTTACAAATGGCCTTACTCTACCTCCTAAACACAAGTTTGACATGAGGACTCTCTCCTCATAGTCAAGACCTAGTCACACAAAAAGTGAATTGGTAAAATAAATTAAAACAAAACTAATACTATGATTAATGACATTAATGATATAAGCGACATTATTTAAAGACTCTCACAAATCTATAGAAGTGTATGTGTTTTATTATTATAATTTTATTCTTTTAATGTATTAATTTCTTATAAACAAGTATACATACATGAAAGAATGAAATGATTAATATCACTAACTAAATATCATAATAATACATACCACTAAGAGAATTAACATTCTCTCACACATATATATTTCTAATTCACATTATTTTACAAAGATTACTCTCCTTAAATTATGATGTCATATATAAGAGTAAATATTTTAAATTCTATTTGAGAAATTAAAAAATAAAAAATTCTAATTCTCAAAATGTATTTAAAATCAAATACTCCAAAATTTCATAAAATCACTTCATGAAGAGCTTATTAAACAGTATTCATGCATGGAGTGGAGACTCTCTACAAATTTAAAGTTTCACAAACATTTTATTTAATCGAATAAAATACTAAAGTTATAGGCATTTTAGTCACCTCGCTGAAACCATCCTTTACAATGCACGAAATCAAATTGAATCTAATTATCTTTCGGTAGTAAACTGTCAAAAAATTTCAATCATAACCATGTACTCCTACTAACTTATTTGAAAACAATGAAAATATAGTTATATGTATATATACCTTTATCCAAGCGCACTATTTTGATATATAAGAATATATGAAAGAAAAATAATAATAAAATAATAAATTTTTAGAACTTTTAATTATTTCTATGTAGAGTAGCAAGTTAAATGGGTTTGATTGTCAAGAACTCTTGAGCTAGAGGTGATCTGGGATGGGTGACCTCTCAAGAAGTTCTCGTTACCGACAAGCCCTTGAAGTGATGATTGATGCTATGTGATTCATTTCATTAGTTTCAATCTCACTTCTTCATACTAAGTGACCTACAAATTAATCAACTATAATCATATATGAATGACTTATTTAAAACACTTAAATCCCAAAAAAAATCTAATATCCCTAAAATATTTATGTAACAATACATATTATACAATATGAAGTTCTCTCCAAAGAAATTTTAAGCTTCAAATAAACATGCATTCACCCGACCGAAAATAATTACCATGAGGTTTTATTCCCCTTTCAATTTACATCCTCGTGAATGGAAGATAAGTAAATAGATATATAAAAATAAATTACCATGAAGTTTTATTGCCCATTCAATTTAAACACTTAGGAATGGAACATAAGTAAATAGATAATGCATTATAATAAAGATAGAAATAAAAAATGCATGGTTAAGTTAAAACCAGCCTAGATCCATCTTAACTCTGGATCTATCAAGCGTCGAGAGGGATCAAATCTCTCGAGGTGCAAACCTCCTTTTTTGAGTGAAAAACTTGAGGAAAGGTTTGCACCTCGAGAGATTTGATCTCTCTCGCCGCTTGATAGATCCAGAGTTAAGATGGATCTAGGCTGGTTTCAGTCGTGTGCAGCCAAGGAAAATCTATAGAAAATATGATTAATTTTATCAATAATATGTAAATACAAATAATATAAATATAATAATTTTATATATGCTAAATATGTCTGATATTTATCTGGTCATTTTAATTTTAAAATTTTCTTAGTTACCTCAGTTTTTTGAGATGATAAATACTGTTAATAAATTTAATGACGAAATAATTTTTTTGAATGCAAAGTGACAATGTAATAGTGTTGAATGATAGAAAATAAAAATAATAAGAATGTAGTCAAATACAAATAGTCTTCATTGTGATCAATGTCAAATTATTTTCTTTTCTATTTGTATTGTCACCCTTGTTAGTTTTGTCATCTTTTCATATCGATTATATGAAAAGGACAATTGAAATAATAAACCATTTAAATATTTAGCTTGAACTATTGTACTAAACATCATACATTTTCTCTCTTTCTATTCAATATTAATAGGTTGATTTAATATAACACAAATATAATGTACATTGTTAATATTTTTGTGTGCTTACACTGAAATCAATTCACAATCTTAATCCAATCACTTTAAAGTTAATGTACCATCAATGTACATCAAATCAGAAATCAACATCTACACTCAAATCAATGCACCTAATGCAAACAATCAAATAAGATTACAAAACAACATCTACATTGAGATCAATGCATCTAATGCAGGTAATCAAATAAGATTAGAAATTAACATCTATATTGAAATCAATGGATCTAGTGCAAGTAATAAAATAGGATTAGAAACCAACATCTACACTGATATCAATGCATCTAGTGCAGGCAATCAAATGGGATTATAAATCACCATCTATTTCCCTATCTCCCCCCTTGAACTACATCTCTCTTTCCCTCCATCTCTCCACTCTCTCACATCCTCCCTCTTCCTTCCTCTCTCTCCATTTCTTTCCCACATATATATATCCCTCTCTCTTCACCCTCCAACTATGTTACTCTCTCTCTCTCTCTCTCTCTCAAAATCTACACTAAAATCAATGCATATAGTGCAAGAAAAATAGGATTGGAAATCACCATCCACACTAAAATCAATGCATCAAGTGCAAGAAATCATCTTCCCTCTCTCCCCCCTCCAACTACATCTCTCTTTCCCTCCATCTCTCCTCCTCTACACTAAAATCAGCATCTACACTGAAATTAATGCATCGAGTGCAAGCAATCAAATAGGATTATAAATCACCATCTACTTCCCTATCTCCCCCCTCGAACTACATCTCTCTTTCCCTCCATCTCTCCACTATCTCACATCCTCCCTCTTCCTTCCTCTCTCTCCATTTATTTCCCACATATCTCTCTCTCTCTCTCTCTCTTCACCCTCCAACTATGTTTCTATATCCCTCCCTCTCTCTTTGTCTCCAAATCTCCTTCTTTATCTCTTTATCTCACCCCAAAACATATACACACTCTCTCCATATCTCCCTTGTCACTTCATCTCTCTCTCCACTTCTCACTCTCTATGTAATCCTTCTTCCCTCCCTCTCTCCCCCTCCAACTCCATCTCTCCATCCTTCCATATCCCTCCCTCTCTCCTCCTCTCTCTCGTCCTTCCTCTCTCTCTCTCTCTCTCTCTCTCTCTCTCTCTCCCATTATTTGCCCTCCAATTTTCTCTCTTCCCCCATAACTCTCTTCCTCTCTCTCATGTCCTCTCTCTTGTCCTTCCTCTATCTTTTCCTCTCACTCTCTCTTTGCAAATACATTTATCTCTCTCTCTCTCTCTCTCTCTTTGCCTTCCAATCCTCTTTCCTCCCCCAACAAACACACACACTCTCTCTCTCAACATCTACACTAAAATCAATGCATATAGTGCAAGAAAAATAGGATTAGAAATCACCATCCACACTGAAATCAATGCATCGAGTGCAAGAAATGTCTTCCCTCTCTCCCCCCCTCCAAATCCATCTCTCTTTCCCTCCCTCTCTCCGCTCTCTCACATCCTCTCTCTCTTCCTTCCCCTCTATCCCTTTCTCTCCCAAATATAAACCATTTAAATAATAAACCATTTAAATATTTAGCTTGAACTATTGTACTAAACATCATACATTTTCTCTCTTTCTCTTCAATATTAATAGGTTGATTTAATATAACACAAATATAATGTACATTATTAATATTTTTGTGTGCTTACACTGAAATCAATTCACAATATTAATCCAATCACTTTAAAGTTAATGTACCATAAATGTACATCAAATCAGAAATCAACATCTACACTCAAATCAATGCACCTAATGTAAACAATCAAATAAGATTACAAAACAACATCTACATTGAGATCAATGAATCTAATGCAGGTAATCAAATAAGATTAGAAATTAACATCTATATTGAAATCAATGGATCTAGTGCAAGTAATAAAATAGGATTAGAAACCAACATCTACACTGATATCAATGCATCTAGTGCAGGCAATCAAATAGGATTATAAATCACCATCTATTTCCCTATCTCCCCCCTTGAACTTCATCTCTCTTTCCCTCCATCTCTCCACTCTCTCACATCCTCCCTCTTCCTTCCTCTCTCTCCATTTCTTTCCCACATATATATATCCCTCTCTCTTCACCCTCCAACTATGTTACTCTCTCTCTCTCTCTCTCTCTCTCTCTCTCTCTCTCTATCTCTTTCTCTCTCTCAACATCTACACTAAAATCAATGCATATAGTGCAAGAAAAACAGGATTGGAAATCACCATCCACACTAAAATCAATGCATCAAGTGCAAGAAATCATCTTCCCTCTCTCCCCCCTCCAACTACATCTCTATTTCCCTCCATCTCTCCTCCTCTACACTAAAATCAACATCTACACTGAAATTAATGCATCTAGTGCAAGCAATCAAATAGGATTATAAATCACCATCTACTTCCCTATCTCCCCCCTCGAACTACATCTCTCTTTCCCTCCATCTCTCCACTATCTCACATCCTCCCTCTTCCTTCCTCTCTCTCCATTTATTTCCCACATATATATCTCTCTCTCTCTCTCTTCACCCTCCAACTATGTTTCTATATCCCTCCCTCTCTCTTTGTCTCCAAATCTCCTTCTTTATCTCTTTATCTCACCCCAAAACATATACACACTCTCTCCATATCTCCCTTGTCACTTCATCTCTCTCTCCACTTCTCACTCTCTATGTAATCCTTCTTCCCTCCCTCTCTTCCCCTCCAACTCCATCTCTCCATCCTTGCATATCCCTCCCTCTCTCTCGTCCTTCCTCTCTCTCTCTCTCTCTCTCTCTCTCTCTCCCATTCTTTGCCCTCCAATTTTCTCTCTTCCCCCATAACTCTCTTCCTCTCTCTCATGTCCTCTCTCTTGTCCTTCCTCTATCTTTTCCTCTCACTCTCTCTTTGCAAATACAGTTATCTCTCTCTCTCTCTCTCTCTCTTTGCCTTCCAATCCTCTTTCCTCCCCCAACAAACACACACACTCTCTCTCTCAACATCTACACTAAAATCAATGCATATAGTGCAAGAAAAATAGGATTAGAAATCACCATCCACACTGAAATCAATGCATCGAGTGCAAGAAATGTCTTCCCTCTCTCCCCCCCTCCAAATCCATCTCTCTTTCCCTCCCTCTCTCCGCTCTCTCACATCCTCTCTCTCTTCCTTCCCCTCTATCCCTTCCTCTCCCAAATATATCTCTCTCTATATCTCCCTCTCTCTCCTTATCTTCACCCTCCAACTATGTTACTATATCCCTCCAACTCCATCTCTCTTTCCCTCCCTCCAACTCCATCTCTCTTTCCCTCCCTCTCTCCACTCTCTCATGTCCTCTCTCTCTCTTCCTTCCCCTCTATCCATTTCTCTCCCACATCTATCTCTCTCTATATCTCCCTCTCTCTCCCTCTCTTCACACTCCAACTATGTTACTATATCCTTGCCTCTCTCCTTCTCCCCCAATTCCCTCCATCTCTCCTTATTTTTCTCTCTATATCACCCCCAAACATACACATACTCTCTCTATTTCTCCCTTGTCACTCCCTCTCCCTCTCCACTTCTCACTCTCTCTATGTATTTCTTCTTCCCTCCCTCTCTCACCCTCAAACTCCATCTCTATATCCCTCCCTCTCTCCTCCTCTCTCTCTTCCTTCCTCTCTTTCCCTTCCTCTCCTACCTCCCTCTCTCTTCCCCCATCTCTCTTCTCTCTCCCTCTCTCTCTTTTCCCTCCAATATAAAATGGAAGAGAAATAGAAAAATATGGTATTTGGCCCACTGTGTTAAATTTATATATGTAGGGAGAGAAGTGATTTTTCATTAGGGCCTAGATTAGATTAGTTAGATTAAATTTTAAATGTTAAATATTAAACATTATTTTTACATTTACGTTTACATGTTTATTGTTACCTGAGATAGGCAATGCATATAGTGTACTTTATTTTGGCCCATGGTATTTAGCTGAGGATTCACCTAAATAAAACCACTTTTTGAGTGTTCCTAAATATAAATAGGATTATGGAGTAAATATAAAAAGAAGTTTTATTTATTTACCATACCTATGGTTTATTTATAATCTATTTATTTACCATACCTCTTTTATAAATATGGTATTTTGCCCATGGTATTCATTCCATGGTATTAAAGTGGTATATTTCTATACACTCGGACATATCAAAAGTTTACATTAATTAAATTTAATAATATTAATATTAATATTAGGCTGAATAATTTTTTTTGCCATGTATTAATAATAATTTGGCCTATGGTATTTAGCTCGGGGTTCACCTAAATAAAACCACTTTTTGATGTTCATAAATATAAATAGGATTATGGAGTAAATATAAAATGCCATTTTTATTTATTTACCATATATATGGTTTATTTATATTTTATTTATTTACCATACCTCTTTTATAAATATGGTATTTGGCCTATGGTATTCAACCCATGGTATTAAAGTGGTAAATATATCAAAAGTTTACATTACTCACATGACATCTACACATCTATATACACTTGGACATATCAAAAGTTTACATTACACACATTACATCTACACATTATTTATTTACCATACCTCTTTTATAAATTACATCTCTATATATTGGGCCCAACATATCAAAAGTTACATTACACACATTACATCTACACATCTCTATATATTAGGCCGACATTTACATTACACACCTTACATCTACACATCCCTATATACTGGGCTGCAGAGCGCCTCTCGGCGCAATCACAATTAATGAACTTTATTAAATTCGTTTTAAAATATTATTTACTAGGCTTTTTCTGAATGTAATTTTATAGAGGCCTGCTAAATATTATATCGAGGATAGATCTCACCTCATTAATATTCGATGTACGTGAGACCCCACTGATTTCACATGTGTGTATATCAACGGGTTGGAAGAGGGAATTTAATTCACCACTAGTTTCATATCCAATATTAAACGAGAGACATTCATCAAAATTAATATCAGTCATCGGATCCCCAATTTGAAACGAATTTCCCAATACTAAACAAGAGACATTCATCACAATTAATATCAGTCATTGGAAACCCAATTTGAAACCAATTTCTCTCTCCTTTCGCCACCCAATGGGAACAAATTTGGCTTAACCCACGTCCCATAAAGTATAAGGCCCATTTGATCATACCATACATATATATGTATATTATAACACATGAAAAATAAATATGGTAAAATACACAGGTGGTGTAATTCTCATTTGGGGAAAGAAGGGGTTAAATAATGAATAGATTACAAGTTGTCCTTTATAACTTTTGAATTTATCACTTTTGAAATTATCATTTTTGTAAATGAATTAGGTAAACAGCATTAAACTTTTTGACTATCGACTCTTCTGACTGTTTGTTTTTCTAAAAAAAATTATATAGATTTCAAGTTTAAGAATGTTTGATATGAGTTGAGAGAAATTTACTAACATAGGGATCAAATAAAGAGAGCGATTAAATAAATTTCCTATGAAATATAAAGTTATGTAAATAATATTTTTTTTATCCAAATATTTTTCTCCTTTGTTTGTTCGAGGTAGATGTTATCGAAATGATGAGATAAAGACAATTTAATAAATTCATGTTTAAAACCTCACTCACACGTGAAGAAATATAATTTTCATTAAAATGAGGTGTTATTGTTGAAAGGGAATTATATTAAATCTATTTAAAAGAAAAAAAAAACATAGTAATTTAACACAAGTAAATAATTGATGAGACACGTGACCAACATAAAATAACATAAAATATCATCGAGTCAGATGAAAGCCTTTAACTCACCATCAGCTCCCCATGTGAAACCAATTAGAGCTCCCCATGTGATAACAATTAGAGCTCCATCCATAAAGAAACAATTAGATGAAAGCCTTTAACACACCATCAGCTCCCCACGTGATAACAATTAGAGCTCCCCATTTGATAAAAATTAGAGCTCCATCCATAAAAAACAATTGGAACTCTTAGATCCGACGTTAGAAAAATAGAATTTAAATAGAGGACATGTCTCCGCCTGATATTAAAGTGTCCCTCATCTAATTCATTATCACTACTAGATTTTTCTTGGCTTGCAGTTTGTCTATAAACCATACAACCTCCTCCACCATAACAACCTCCTCCACCCGATGAATACTAAAAGCTATATTTTATTAGTCCCTTCTCCTTAAGACCGCAGGGACTATAGTAATTGTATTTTGACTATGTATTAGTTAGACACCGAAATAGAGAAAGTCCTTATCCTTTTATCCAAAGTGTTTTTTATAATAAAAAGTTATTAATTGAAATTTCTTCAAACCATTTTCTTGAAATGAATTAAGTTATGAAAATTCTTTTATTTAGCCAATTACAAAAATGGAGATCTTATTTGCCTTCTTCTCGAGGCCAAACAGATGCATTAGCTTTAAAAAGCTTGGCATAAGCTAAAGAACATAACCAATTTTGTGAAGTCTTTGCAAATTTGAGTAATGCTAGCATTACTTAATCGTCATTAATTGTTAATTTATGAAATACATACTCTATAGCCCATTTTCTCCCATGTTCTTTATTTTCCCATCGGCTTCCACATACACAACCATGCAAATGGACGGGACGAACGTTCTTCATTTTCCCTTAGGCTTGCACGTACACGTGAGGTCTAGTTTCTATTATGGGTGTATGTAGCCACCTACACCAACCAGATTGACTCGAGATGAGCTTGTGTACACCAAATAGATTCATTCCATATTTGCGTATATCTTGGCTACCAAGGATCTTTAGAGTCGGCAAAGCGCCCCATACCCTGAGCCGAGTTGGAGCTTCCAGGTTACTGTGTTTTCACTTTCTTGTTACTTATGGTATAAATACTTCTTATTAACTCTTCAATGAGGTTTATAAAAATTATGACTGTCGGAGCTTTGGCTGGGCTATTGTAGTAATAACCCATACAAGTAATCATAAGGGTTCTTTTTGGAACTATCTTGAAGTTTGTTCATCATAGATAAATCCATATTACCTGATTTGATTAAACTCCGGCTTTGGGTTTCAATCATGTTTTTATGTGTGCAATCTCCTCTGTTTATGTTTTCTTTATCCCTATATGGGATTGTTTCCTTGTTGACACAACAGGATAGGGTTTAAAAGTTTCGTGACAGTCATGTTAATATCGTAAAAAGAGATTGCCACGAGTTTCTCCTCGTGGTTATTTTCCCGCAGGATGTCATTTTCCTTGTAACCACGGGTGTTCATCGTGCAATGGCCTCCTCCAATTCCTTTAGTATGCAACTAGCAGCCATATGTACCTCTGTAACGTGAAGATTGACAGTGGCACCAACTGTTTGCACAACTATCAAGTTATAGCAAGCATTTAGTTCACATCGCAATTTTTTTTATATATTTATGCAAACAACGCTATTAATAGTCACAAATATGTTCACATCTCGTGTAAATGTTTTGTAGTCATGTATATATTTTGAATCAAGCTATATTAATAGTCATAATATGGTTCACATTTCATAAAAGATCTAATTGTCAGATATATTTACCCTTCTATTTATATGTAGCATAGCATAATGAGTTTAACAAGTTCATGCAATCCACATTTCTGTTTTACATATAATGTTGCATAACAAATGTACATTTAAACCTATCTATGTTATGCAATAAGTAGTTGGTTTACTTGTGTGACTATCATTTATACTATCATGTAAACCTATCTATGTTATGTAATAAATATTGCTCTACATTTGTAGGTACTGCCTCTTTTCACTTCAATTGTCTCGCAACTTAATAAATCCTTCTAATATACCCACTTTGAGAATCTAGGCATGAAATAAGAAACCGATAAGTAGATAGCTGTAACACCACCTAATGCTTCTAAGCTACCTACTTTGAGAATATAGGTGTGACATAAGAACCCAGTAAAGTGTAGCGTACGATCATCGTGCCTTCTTATTGTACAAGAACTAATTTGCACAAGCATAATTTATGGATACTTCCCAACATCAACTAATAGACGCCCTGCATATTTGACCATGAAATCCACATGAAGCTACTTTTTTTCTCTAAAAGCCACAAAATCTGCACGCAGATTATGCCTCAAAATTTATAAAATTTATTTTCCTCCAGAGACCACAAAATCTGCATTTGTGCGAGTTAAAACGTATGTTCCTCACAATGACCAGACCTCCTGCATCCAAGTGTGTTATATTTTCCTCACGATGACGAGACCTCCCGCAACCAAGAATGATATGGTATTCAATTTCAAGTTTCAACTGTAAGGCAGGAAGGAAATTTCAATTGTGTGATAGGATTCAAATCGAGCTAATGAACCTGGACAAAGACTCATTTCTCCATGTCTTTCATGGTTGTTTTAGGGAACATAGTAGTAAGGCGCATGACCTTCATGTGGGGTCTACAAGGTAGATGAAATTGGTAGTTTATAATTTTGGTTCGACAAAGCACTTTTGTCTTTTACAATGTCAGCATGGCTTACAGGTGCCTCACTCCGAATTCCCAAGGACTATGCTAAGGAGGTCCTTGGTCCCTGCAGATTACAATGCTCCTCAACAGGTAATGTTATTCTTTATTCTTTATTAACATGGTAGGTTAATTAGTAGTTATATTTTTCTATGTATTCACTGAAGAATAACCTACTGTGTGTATGATGCATGGATTTGATTTTTCCTTCCATCAACTCTTCATAAGGTAAAAAAGAAAGATCTATTATCCGAGAAAAGAATATCCCTCTTAGTAGGTGTTGCTAGCCCAATGTGTTACAAGCCTTGTGAGACTAGACTGTCTAGGTCCGCCTTTGTTGGGTAGGTTGGAGACCTGGTAATACTAGTGGGAGGTGTGTTGGTCTTGGAACGGTGGAGTTTTTTTGTAGGTTGTTGGTAAAATGGGGTATATCAATAAATCTAGTCAATCTAGTAAAATCAAATCAATCGATCTAGTGGTTTAGAGGCTATCGTGCTAGTGCCCTTGTGTATTGATGACGAGATGTGTTTTTTATTCCAAGTGTTGTAGGTTGAGTGCTAATCTGAGTGTATTTTGTATTAGATGTGTTTCTCCTTGTTACGTTCTCGCCCTTGGTTCATTATGGGTTGATAGGTTGAAAGGATATGATGGGATTGTTGTGACTAGGTTGTTATGTACACATATAATATATGAATTGAGGCTCTTTATAACTTGTGATGGAAAGAGTGGCTCTTGGGAATGGAACCCATGAATTTTAAGCAATACAGTCAAGTGCAACTCATGCCTAGTGTACAAGAGAAAGAAGTAATTTGTATCTGGGAGATTCTCCTTATATATAGCATCCATTGTTTTCCTTTCCTTTTTCTATGAAAACATATCATAGCCTATAGGAAGATAATAAGATACTCTTGTTGCTACACTTAACTTGAATCCAACTTGAGAATTGGAGAAAACTGCTAAAGATGATGGTTGTGAGCACACTATTGAATCTAGAGCTACTAATCCATATTTACCACCTATTAGAATAACGATAATACATACATATTCACAAAGAGTTGCATGAGTACAGAGATCAATACAATTCATGGTATTGAATCATTATGGGGTTTCTTGTAATCATACTAAGCTTAGATGGGTCATTGGTTGTTACTTAGAGATATGGTAATCATAGACCTATACTAACATTTTACAAGCTAGAGATCATATCCGGGGTAATACTATTATAATATAAATACGAGTAATGGTAATCACTCATATCCTACCACTATTTGCATTCAGGTTATTGGTCTAATTGGTGTAAGCATTGTATGGAGTGGTTACATCTCATCAGCTTCCATGAGATCCATCACTTGCTCACCTTAAGTATTACTATCACCAAGCTCCTATTGAGTTAGTGTAAAGCTTTCTCTCTTATACCCAATGTGTTTGAATATTTGATAAGTACTAGTATGTTGAACCATTTTATCGAGTAAGTAGTGATTAGTCTTTTGCTTCATGAACTATCTAAGGTTGATTATTGAATTACATTGATTGAATCACCATTTTCTCCTAGCATGTCTAGAGCTGTCCCTTATTCTACTATGTTATTCTGCTCTCGGTTGCAATATACATATACAAAGCATCATATTTAAGCGAGTATCCAGTGAATTCTAGTTGAATGTATGGAAGCTTGTCAAAAATCTCTATTATAGCCGCTGGTGAAGTTGTACTGTGTGGGGCATAATTGAGTCATCATCATAAGGTTAGTTCTTCAGGTGGGTAAATATAAGGTGGATAGCTTCATCTTTTTTATACATTAATCCAATCAAACACACAATATTTTTCATGAGGATCAAGGGGATGAGGAAGTATGCCCAGACATTCTGACATCCTTAGTATGGGTAGGTACGTCTCATACATCTACATTTTGTTAGTCTCCCATCCAAACATACATGATCATGAGGACACATTAGAGTTGTATGTACACCAACACACCCTGGATTAGGTTGGGGAATATTTGGGCATTTCATCAAAAAAACCATGGGCTTGAGGTGATGGGCTTTAGGGAAACAAATAGACAAGGGGATCTAAATCTTGGATCATGCTAAAGATGAGGTATTTCTTGGTTCATGCTTGGGGTTGGCTAAGGGTTTGAGTGATCTGGATCTTGGGGGAGACCCCCAAGATCCAAAAAGTTGAAACTGATCTTACAAGATCTGCAAAATTAGAATGCCAAAAAAAATAGAGAACAAAAAGAAAATAAAACCACAAAGAAACTTGTTTTATTAAAACAGAGAATAACTGTAGAAGCTACATTGTGGCAAACAATTTGTTATTTACAAACTGAGGCTTGTTATTTATACCCTTTTTTGAGTTATAATACCATGTGTAGATACCATAGGCTAATACCATGGGTGAATAAATATCATGGGTGGATGAATACCATGGGCGAATAAATATCATGGGTGGATGAATACCATGGGTCGATGCCATTTACAATACCATGGGTGGATGGATAACATGGGTAGATGAATAGCATGGTTTGATGGCATTTTCCATTTGGATCATTCCTCCCTCCTTAAGAAGCAATGGTCCCCATTTCGTGAAGTTCCCTCCTGAGAAGCCTTTGTTGAATATGAAGAGCCACTAAAGAGAAGGGTTTTGTGTAGTTAACCCATAACTGTGATGAACTAAGATTCGATGATAGAGATACCTTGTAATGCTTGTGACCAACTGTGATATTGACAGTGTGCGCCCTAGAAAATGGACTTCGATGAAGTGTGGGTTTGTGGGTGAACCAAAACCATGACAAACGAAGATCCAAGGATAGAGATACGTTGTAATGCTTGTGACCAACTGTGTTACTAACAGTGTGTGGCCTAGCAAGTGGACTTCGAGGAAAATGATTTTGTGCAGTTGACCCATAACCGTGATGTTGATTGTTGATGAAATAGCAGGTGCCTACATAGCTTTGGGTGGGAGGGCACGCCTCCAAATAACCCAAGCCAAACGCTGCTATGTTGAAAATGATGAATGTGAAGCAGGTGCCTACTAAAGCGGGGTGGGAGGGCATGTCTTCAAAGGGAACCTGCTCCGAATGCTGCTCCAGATTTAAAATGAGCATAACTCGGTCAATATAACTCAGAATATTTATTATAGCCTGTTTTTGGAAATGGAATGATCATTCTGCATCTTCTCGTGTGTTTGAGACCACTATCTAGAGACTCTAGACTCTCAAATTCACGCCGGAACTGTCTCGCCGTCACAAAATTTCTGAAAAAATAGTTGATTTTAAATTAACGATGACTCCCACATCCAGAATCTGATTCAACCGATTTTTTTTTGAACTTGGGTGATTTTTCAAGAGGAGCTTAGATGTATATTCATACCTCTGAAATTTTGCACTAAAAACTACAAAAAATGACAGGAGAGCCGCCGTTCATGAATTGTCGCAGAAACATTTCTTCAACATTGCTGATTTTGAATCAGCGATATCTCCCTCATTCGAACTCCAATTTGGCCGATTTATTTTTTGAATTTGAGTATTTTTTCGCAAGGAATCCAGATATGGTCTTTTTTTTTTGCAAATTTTTCACCAAAAGTTTGAGATATGATCTGAAAACTAGCCGCTCAAAAAAAATCATGGATTTTGCTGAAGATTGCTGCAAAACATTAAAACTAAAATATGTTTCAAACCCTCATTCCCATGGAGGCATAACCTGAATCTAATACGACTAATCTAGATCTTTGGGGGAGGCCCCCAAGATTTAAGAAAATTGAAATGGATCTGACAAGTTATGAAAAATTAGAATGCCAAAAAAAAGAGAGAATACAAAGAAAATAAAACCACAAAGAAACTTGTTTTATTAAAACAGAGAATAACTGTAGAAGCTACATTGTGGTAGAAAATCTGTCCTTTTACAAACTGAGGTTTGTTATTTATAGCCTTTTTTGAGTTATAATACCATGTGTAGATACCATAGGCCAATACCATGGGTAGATACCACTTACAATACCATGGGTAAATCCCATGTGTGGATGAATAGCATGGGCAGATACATACCATGGGTCACTTACAATACCATGGGCGAATAAATATCATGGGTGGATGAATACCATGGGTCGATGCCATTTAAAATACCATGGGTAAATTCCATGGGTGGATGGATAACATGGGTAGATGAATACCATGGGTTGATGCCATTTTCCATTTGGATCATTGAGCTTGTGGGTTTAGATAGGAATGCAGGAATCTTCATGCTCAAGTGAACGTCATGCTGAATTCTTGGTTGATGAGGGCTACTTCAGATAGGTTTATGTTTTTGGCATTACATCTGAACACATGATCATATTAGTGATCTCTTTGCTCTTTTTATAGAAAAAAATAATGTTCCACCATCGTACACACTCTCTATTATTTATTTTTACTTTATCAAACTCTCTTTTAATTGTGTTTTATTTATTAAGAAGATGAGACATATTCTTAATCCATTCATTTATAGCCTTGTTCATGGTGAAATCATCAAGTAATGTACCTTGTATTTTCCAGATCTCATCAAAGATAAGCTTGATGCTTATTACTAGATCTGTAACGGACACCACATATTGGTTGAAGAAGAAGATCATCTTCTTGTGGAAAATAATTTCGTTTATTACTAAGAATTTTCCCACTTTACTGAGACTACCATGGAAAATCATTAACGAATCTACAAACATACAAGGTACAAGGATACTAATGTTCTCCAACATAAAAAGTGTGAGCTACAATAGAATCAAAGGAACCAATTTCAAATGCTTGTCCAGTTCTGAAACCTTTTTGTCGATTTGGTTGCTTATTCGTTCATGAGAAATAACATCAATTCTCGGTATATTTTCTCCATTGCAGATGCCTCTGTGTGAAGCTCCTACAACTTAAAGACCCAATTCTTAAGAACTGATTTAGTGAAAAATATTTTCTCATTGTTCGATTTTCCGATGTATTCCCCCAACCAAGTGATGATAGTCTCGAGGATTTTTATCTTATCTTTCAGATATTCCAAGTTTTCCTTGCAATTAATCATAAAGTCGATGTGAGGAAGAATTTTGTCCATTGACATGCTGATGATCATGCCCATAATGATACTCGTAATTGCATAGCCTAAATGGAGATCGACCATGATTTCCTTGGTAACACATCTCCTCTTCAGAATAGTAATAGGTGCACCACTCCAAAAATACTAGAGCAATACAAAATACTATAAAAGAGGTAACAAAAAATTAGTTACAATAGAATTCCATTAAAACCATATATCTGTGGCTATTAATGCCTATGCGAAATATAATTTCATTTCAATAACTTAAATTTGTTGTTTACCTACTGCATTTTTCTCCATAATGGAAGGAAAAATGATCTAGAGTGAATAGAGAAGATGAGTGAACAACACTGCAGACCTTATTGACTTCTATTATAAGCTTATTTCCTAATGAAACAACAACATACGATTTATGACCTGCTCATGCAAATACCTCAGATAAAGCATTTAATTTGTATCCATATAACCCTACATAACCTCTATGACACTTCATCTAATTATTGAGTCAACGGAGGTCTACAAAGATGAATATATGGGCTTATTAAGTTGTTAGGAGGTTGAAACTATGCATATTTGATGACCCTGGTTGATTAAATACTAGTGGAGGACCGTAATATGTGACAAGCATATATCATCTACTATGTTGTAGTTATGGGCAACCTGCACATGAGGGTTGAGGAAATTTTGTTGTAATGGAACATCCCCGCTAGTGGAACATTGGGGTGATATAAGCTCGTATTATTGATGTAAATAAATGAGAATAGTAGTATCAATAAACGTATGTGTACATGGTAAGTTAATACTAGAGGTATCGATATGTGCTTACTTATGTCGAGTCCTAGGATCTACAATGCTTGTACCACCATATCTACCTAATTATTCCTATATGAGTAACTAAGCTCTAACTGGTGCATAATATGGTACAAATATGAACAAAGGAATAATAGGGTACTCAATATATAGAAAAGGGCGGGTAATCTAATCATAGTAATCAAGCACTCTTTAGATCTAATTCAATTACAAAAACTTTATCCTGTACTTCGTTGGCATTAAATTGCAGAATGTCAACAAGGATCTGGAGCTCAAGTTTCCTTTCAGTGGAGTTATTTTCTATTTCTTCTAAGCTATATTTATTTTTCTTTTTCTGCATTTAAGCTTTCCTCCAGTTCACGTTCCTTCAGACCTGAAGTTGATAACACAGTCTCTAGGTCCATTAATTTTTTCAAGGAATCTTCCAGCTTTGCTTTCATTTCAAATGCTTTCTTAGATAATTATTTTTCTTTGTATTCAGTTTCGATACTCCATATGCTGACAAATTCAGCTGCTCTTCCAACTCATGGTTTCTTTTCTCTACTGCATGTAATAATTGATCAAGTTCCATGCGCCTCTCCGCTACTCATTTGAAATACTTTATTTCTTGGTCAATTTTTGTATAATATCCATTAGCTTGGTTTGAGGCTTAGTTTCCATTAGATTATCACCCTCTAGATCTAACTCAAGAGAAACTATTTTATCTTGCATTTCCTTAGAATTTTTCCGGAGAACCTCTACTAGGTTCTCAAATTTAGCAAGTTGTTCACTTGAATTATTTGCAATATCTTCGTCTCTGTTTATGTTTTATTTTGCACTATACTCAAGATTTCTTCAAGTTCTCATTCCTTCTGTCTTGAATTCAATGATATGTCCTCAACCTCTATCACTCTAGAAGATGAATGATCCAGCTTTCCTCTAAAATCAAATATCTATTTAGATTGTTTTTTCCTTATATTTAGTATCTTAACACCTCATTTTAGCCAAATTTAGTTGTTCCTCGAGTTCCTGATTCTTTTTATACGTGAAAATTTGAGAATCAAGAAATTTTTCAAGCTCTGTGAAACTTTATGTTGTTGTTTTTAAAATACTCATTTTTTGTGCGAACTTTTCTTCATTTTCATTAGGGTTGCCTTGAATTTCACCTTCTCTCTCACTACAACCCTCTAGATCTAGTTGAAGAGTTACTAATCTATCTTGTGCTTCATTAAATTAACTTGTAAATCCTCGATTAAGTTATCGACTTCCAATACCCTTTCAGCTGAGGTAGCAAATTTTTATTTTTCTAAGTTTAAGATTTCCTCTAACTCTTGTTCCTTTTCTCTGGATGTAACTTCTATTGCTTCGAGATCCCTAACTCTTGATAATGTCTCCTCCAACTTCACTCTAAATTTAGATACCTTATAATTTTTTATTTTTTTTGCTTCAGTTTCAGTATCAGTACAACTTGTTTTTTCCAATGTTAGTTTTCTTTGAGCTCACATGACATTTTTTGTTTTTCAATGAGAGTGGCATGGAGGCTCTCTGTGCAGCTCACTCACTGATGAAGGGCCCACTTAGCTCAGGGCAGGGATTTTCTGCCCCGCAGCTTCCCTTGTTTCATTTAAGGATTCATTTACCTACATGATGGATTTATTAGACTATGATAAAAAATTCTAGTAGGGATACACATGATATGTGAAAATTTAAATCCATCTACGAGAAACACATTTCTCAATTTAATTTTTAACTATAATTGGAAGCAATTTAACTGGATTTTTTGTGGGAAATTGAACCAAGAAAATAAATAAACCATTATGCAAGAAACTAAGTTCCTAAATTATAGTTTTATTTAGATAATTTTACCTCAATGTTTTTGAAAAACATTAAATACAAGAGGAAAGAGAAATATGTTTATTACAATTTTTTTATGAGTTATTACACTAGTAGAAAATGATGAAATTAATGACTAGGTGACTAAAAACGTTAGTCACCACAATTATTTCAAGTGAATTACTACTAAATTTGAGGAATTTTAAGTGACCGAACTAAAAATGACTAACTTCAATGACTAATTTAGTCCAGTGATAAAATATACGACTAGATAATAAGTGACTAAACTAAAAATGAATAAATTAAATGAATAATTTAGTCCAAGACTAAAATATATGGTTAGATAATAAGTGACAAAAGTAAAAATTATTAACAAAAACAAACACTATAGTCAAATAATAAAAATATGAAAAACTAATTAGTGCAACAAGTATATGAGTTAGTAATTTATGCTAGTCATTTTTAATTGATTCTAAGGCATATTTATGTCTCGACTTGACATATATGATCCATGTCTATATGATATCTCCAATGTGAATTATGTTTATTGTGATCAATTAAGCATTGAATGTTAAGTCTTGATGCTTTGGCTATATGTTCTAAGTTGAGTTGTTCCATGGCGTTTCATAATTTTACTTAGAGAAGTGTGTCATCTTGATGGTTTAGGTATATACTTCGTGATTTGAGTAGGTACTATACATCGATCTTAATGTACACCTTATTTCCCTTATTCAAATTTTATCCCACGTCACTATTGACAACACATGTGGAAGTCTTATAAGCTATGGATAGCTTCTAATAGGGTATTTTTGAGCTCTACATGAAGTTCCTAGAAAAGAATGGGCTAACTACAACTACTTGAGTTTATTTCTAACATTATTCATATATTTGAAGATATTTTCTACCTCTTTAAGGGTTATTGGATATTTTAGTTATGTGTAAACCTCACGTTCCCTTTCCCTCTTTATATGAACACACTTGCCTAAATACAAAAGGTCTTTTATAATTTTCATTAATATCCTTAAGCCAACATTATCACTGGTAAACCTTCAACGTCATTAGATATAATTTATATGTCAACCAACCTCCCTTTGCTCAAATGACAAAAAAAAATAAAAATAAAAAATAAAATGAAAAACAAAAACTTAAGTAGAATGGGGAAAACACACTTAACTAAAATGGGGACAACATAGAACATAATTCCATAGAAATTACCTCATAAAAATTTACAACGTATTAACTAAAATGATAGCAACATACAACATAATTCCCATAGAAATTATCTCATAAAAAACTACTAGGTATTAAAATCTATTTTCCCTCCATTCTAAAATCCAAATTGACCAATTAAAATATAATTTTCTGCTACTTTTCTTCCTCACCAGGTTTTTTGATACTGTTTCTCTGGTCACCATTTTCTAAATACTCGATGCACCTCAACCAGAAAATCTTTGATGCTCCCTAAGATAGGTATTCCATGCTTTGTATTTTGTATCTATCGTGACCAGTTGAGGCATGTCTTCCCTGTGTTTGTGCATGTATTCGAGGGGCATCTAGAATCAACGTGCTTTTATTGGCGTTGACTTAGTTTGATAAGTTAGAAAATTTGGTGTGAACCCTAGCTAGCTCAACCACATACTGTGTGATGCTCTCTCTTGTGACTTGCAAGTCATTGGAGGTGGAATCTTGTCTAATTGGGTCAAGAAATTCTTGCATTTCCTGTAGTAATTCATCCCATTACTTAGGTTCTTCTAGCGACTTGATGGAAGGAGTGTGATGGACTTCGACCATCAATATAACCCACTGAGGATATGATTCTATGAATATATGACCTTGTATACATCCTTGGACAACTTCTACCGAGATTGGATTCTCATGTGTAGTTGTACTTTATCATTTTATGTCATAATCCAATCCTTCTTTGGAAGGGTATCTTAAGCTTCGAGATATTTTTTGGTTGAGACAAGGTCGTTGTCTACTGCCATTGAAGCCTTTCTCAAATTGGATGATTTTTCCCTTTTATAGGAGTGAATGTGTGGCAGAATGTGACCTTTGCAACCTATGTGACCAATGCAACCTATGAAAATTTGCGACCTTGTGACTTACGCGACTTTGCGACCTATGTGACTATGTGACTTTCCAACCTATGCGACCTATGTGACTCTGTGACCGTGCGAATTTGTGACCTATGCGACTTTGCGACCTATGCGACTATGCAACTTTGCGACCTATGAAACTTTGTGACCTTGTGACTTTGCAACCTATGCGACTTTGCGACTTTGTGACTTTGTGACTTTGTGACCTATGCGACTTTGGGACTTTGAAACCTTGTGACCTAGGCAACTTTGCGAAATATGCGACTTTGTGACCTATGTGACTTTGTGACTTTGTGACCAAGTGACCTATGCGAATTTGTGACTTTGCAACCTATGCGACTTTGCGAAATTGCGACTTATGCAACTTTGCGATCTATGCGAATTTGCGACTTTACGACCTATGCGACTTCACAAATTTTCGTCCTATGAGACTTTGCAACTTTGCAACCTATGAAACTTTGTGACCTTGTGACCTATGCGACTTTGCAACCTTGCGACCTATATGAGCTTGCGAATTTGCGACCTATGTGACTTTGCGACTTTGCTTCCTATGCGATTTTGCGACCTATGCAACTTTGCGAATTTCTGACCTATGCGACTTTGCAACTTTGTGACCTATTCGACTTTGTGACCTATGCGACGTTGCAACTTTGCGACCTATGCGAATTTGCAATATTGAAACCTTGCGACCTTGTCACCTATGCAAATTTGCAACTTTGCGATCTTGTGACCTATGTGACTTTATGAATTTGCGACCTATGTGAATTTGCGACTTTGAAACTTTGTGACCTATGCGACTTTGTGACCTATGAAACTTTGCAACTTTATGACTTTGCAACTTTGAAATTTTGTGACTTTTTGACCTATGCGTTTCTTTCCTCGAGTACAAGTTTTTGGGTACCAAATCTGCATACTTTTATCTTCCATTTTCACCCAATCTTTCACTTCTTTGTATCAATAAAATTCGTTAAATGATCAAAACGCACAAGGTAAACCCCCTTCCACTTTCTTATCTAGAATTTTTGATTAATGAAATAATAGTCATGGGGATTTTGCCTACATGAGCACTAATTTTGTTATTACCGAAGATATGGCAGTCAAAGAATCACATCTGCAAGTCACGGAAGCAGCTACGAATTCTTAGCACCATTTTGATATGGTGTAACAACATAACAGATTCCAAACCTACTCCATATCTATTTCAGACCTTTCTTGGTTTTCTCTCAGTAACTAGTTTGGCTATTGTGACAATTGTATATTTGTAGATATTAGTTGTCAGATTGGGAAGACAATTTTCTAAACAATAGTATAAGAAGTGTCTCAGGGTTGTTAATCAGGTTAGCATGCAAGAGATCAAGCTTGTAACAGAATACTGTTAATTAATTTAATGCAAGCCATTTTGTTGTTCCACCTATAAGTTGTGAATCTATCGTAGCCCTGGTAAAAGAGTTGGGCCCACTCTTTTGATTAGGTGTTGTTTTATTCATGTGTGTTGTTCTCACATTTTTGTTTGAGAATTTTAACTACTATTAGAGTATGTTTCTTCAATTGTTGTAAATCCTTTTATAATTCTACAATATATCTTTAATTACTGTCACGGTAGTTCTTGTTTATTTTAGTTGTTAAATCTGTGATTAATATTGGGTTGTGTCATTGCTCTAGAATATACCTTGTGCGTTACCTTAAAATAATATACACACCAAGATTAATAAATTACTATGGAAAAAGGGTTGAATATTTTATTCACACTTGAACACCAACATTTTGGCGTCGTTGACGGGGAAGGCTAACAAGGTGCAAGAAAACAATCCATAATTGATCCAGAGATCAATATCTCGTCCTAGGGAGGGAATTTATTACCGTGCTCTAAGTCCTAAGCATAGCATTCCGGTTTTTTCAATTTCCAATTTTTTTTATATAGATCAATCTCTCATCTTATGGAGGGAATTTGTGACCCTGCTCTAATTCCTGAGCGTAGTATTCTATTTTCTTACTTTATGATTGCTTTCCTAGGGGCCAATTTCTCATCCTGAGGAGGGTATTTGATTACCCTAATTCAAGTCCTGAACCTTAAATTTTCAAGTTTGTGTGATTTTATGTCTTGACCCAACTTTCATTTCTTTTATGTTTGTTTGATTTTCTGCTTGATTCCAATCTCTCGTCCTTGGGAGGAAATTATTGTTCTTTCTCCAGGTCTTGAGCATTGTTGTTATTTTAATGATTTATTCTCACCAATTGTATGAAAAAATATTCGAATAAGAGGGGTAGAGGAAGACCCCTAAAGAAAGGAAGGGATTTGGGAAGGAATAATTATATCCAAGATATCATCGCAAAGGATGAATCAGAGGCATATTCTCGTGTTGTGTTTAGGGTAAGGATTTAAACAAATTTCTAGGGGAAGTCAGATGAGAAAATTGTGCCATCCACGATACCATAGAATACCCTTCAACGATAGAAGAAGAAGTAAATAAAGTATTAGTAGAAGGTAAACCCCTGTTGTTGGCAGAAGGAGAAGAAATTATAAGAAGGGGATCAGAGGAATTGAGAAATTCCAATTGGGAAGAAGAATTCCTAAAGGAGTTGGCATCGCCATGAGACCGAGGGAGTGCTGTGAAACCTCCTGCAATTGAATCACCACAATTGTCAGTTGCAGAACTAGTTGGAATCCTAGGTGAGTATTGGAGGATATTTATGGCACCTACAAATTCCTCTATTGATTTCCCAATTGGGGACATCAGAGGTGATGCACCAATGAAGCCCATCCCTCTAAAAAATTTTCCTAATTTTCATGGGCTTTCCTCTGAGGACCCTGATACATTCCTATTTGAATTTGATATTTTTTGTCAGGGGTACGACTATATTGTCAATGCTTAGAAATTAAAGATATTTCCTACTACTTTAAAGGGGACGGGTTTAGGGGGAAAGACTATATCCTCATGGGATGCAATGAAGGAAATATTCTTGGAGAAATACCAGGATTACTATAAATCATGTGACATCAAGGAGGAGATTTTTAAGTTTGTGCAGAAAGAAGATGAGAATATGGAAGATTGTGTGGAACAATTTAAATAAATACTGTATAGGTCAGGCCATAATGACCTCGACAAAGATATTCTAAAGATCATCCTTCTTCGGGCACTCAGGGAAGATTCTCTACAACTTTTAAAAATATTAGGAAAGGGGGACATCTCGAAGGAAGAGTTTGACACTATACATGGGTTATGCATCCAGTCTTACCGAGGGGATGCAAGAAATAGAAAAGGAATTCGGTTATCAAAAACTTCTGGTGGAGGGGTCACAAAGGCGGAAATAAGAAATCTACTGGATAACTTGAGGACTGATATCCTAAGTACATTATCTTCCCAAATGGATACCTTACAAGTGAAGAAAAATAAAATGGAGTTGGAAAAGACTATGGCTATATTATTCTCTCAGTGCAGAAAGGAACATCCGCTGAAGAAATTCCCATTGAACACAGTTGAAGCCTGTGCAATTTGAAAACAGGCCCATGCAACGAGCTCGTGCCCTTCCTTGCCAGGATTGAAGGCAGTTTTTCAAGGAGAAAGTGAAGAGAGCATGGTTTATCAACTCTATTTCATAGGTGTTGTGGAGGTAAATCCCCTCTGCGGACAGAGATGATCCCTACTATCCCAGACTGGGTCTAGCAACAATCTTTCACGCTATAGTGCAGGTTCCTAATTGCGAATAAACCAACTAGCGATGAAGGCTTACCTGGAATCCAACGTTGTTGCTTGTAGAAGAGGTAGCGCTCTCGTTCCTTAGCCCTGACAGATCACGATCCCCAAGATCTCCGTGATGGACACCTGCACATGCAAGAAACAAAAAAAACGCAAGCATAAAATCCAGTAGATGCAACTATATGTCAGTCAGAAAGGACATAAATCATCATTATAAAAAACAACAAGAGTGGAACCATAAACAATAGTTGTTTATTATTAATCAATCAAAGGAAAATTACAACCGAGTTCTGACGCTGAATTCTCCTTCGGAGGGTCGCCAACAAAACATGTCTCGAAAAGCCTGTCAAGGATTGGACAAACCTCTCTCTTCGGATCTTGACAATGGTCTCCTTGCTTGGATTTGGCCTTAGGGGAGTAATCAAGGCTCTTGCAGAATAAGGCTCTTGGGAATTTGGGAACTTGAAGACTAGCTTGCAAAGGAGATGAGCAAGCTTTTATAGATGGAGGAAGGGGAGTTGGGATCCCTATAATCATGGGATTTGCCCTATCATCAAGGAAGCTTCCATGAGAGGTGGAAAACCACTTACTCTCTATGGAAATCCGTAGCAAAACCTCCCAACTCAAGATAGATATCAGTTCCTGGATCAGTTAGGATGAAACTTTCGCCATTTATTTTTAAAAAACACTCCTTAAATTGGCTGGCGCGAGTGCGACTCTGGGACAGAGCGCCAATTGGTGCGACCTCTTTAAAGGATTTTCCCCATTGGCACGGGTACTGAACTGGCTGCCTGCGCCAATGCAAAAAGGGGTTTTTTTAGGGTTTTTTAGCAGGAGATGTCTTTAGGGGGATGAAAGTACATGTTCAGGGGAATTCCATGAAAGTATTTTCATGTTATATCACTGCTCACAGGTCACAAAATAAGCCCTCCAATGTGAGAGATGGGGAATGGTAGGGACGGTGACAAATTTCTATGTAACAGATGCCCCTTAAAGTATGAGGCCTGAACGAGAGAGAGGGGTGAAATGCTTTACGAGAACGTGTCCAACTGAAAACTCTGCCGTCGGAAAACCTGCGTGAAGAAGTACAACTAATGCCTCAAATACATGATATATATGTGGTATGGGCGCAGCCATCCATAATAGAGTATACAATAATCCAAATCCAAGGCATGGACGCAGCCATCCAGTGAGGATCGATAAATAGACTCAGGTATGGTCATAGCCATCCAGTAAGTGAGTCATGTAAATAATCGTAATAATCCACAAAATGCAGCCTGGATTACAACAGACACAATCTAGGGTCTTGCGCTCCATATCGACCCGAACACTGTACAAGTTCAAGCATGCAAATAAGTGAGATGAAGTCGAACATGCAAGAACATCATCTGATTACCAGCCGATGATGAAAGCTATTAACAGACACGAGAGGTAAAACCAATAATGACAATGGCCCTCAAGGTACTACAGGTACAATCTACGGCATGTGAATCAATGATTTGGCATCGAACACCCGTAGAATCACTCGATCGGAGGCCAATGATAAAAACCTTGCGTCGAATGCGAAGAACCTGCCATTGAGGCATGCAGGCTCCAAGGCACTAGAAGGGAGTCTCTAGATCAGCTTCCTGGATAATGAGCTGAAGTCGACAGGAAGTAACCTTGATCGAAGGTGGGCCATAGTGTTTCCCACATCATCGACATGAGACAAAGGAATATAATGTCTTTTGCGAACCGTGATCATATGAGAATCAAAGGTTGGTAGTTGCAGAGGTCAACTTCTCTTGAACATATGAACGACACGACAGTGGATTTGGTAGTATTTGACATCAAAAGATCATAGGTCATGGTGACGAGGCAAAGAGCTGATGAGGGGTCAAAAGGGATTACCCAAACCCACAGAGGCAAGTGAAAACGAGATGAGATGTTCCCAACCCCACACGAATGCAGACAAGTGCCATGTTCAAGAGCGACATACTGCCGACACGACAATGATTTTGGTTCCATTTTTTCCCCACCATTTCTGGCGAGTACCCCAATTATTTTTGATAACAAGCTTGAATGGGATAGCATATGCTGGTAATATAATTCCGTCCTTCAGACAAATCCATCCTAGTACATTTAACGAGCCCGAGGAAGGAGCGACTCAAATAGCGTCATCACGACTGAATCCGATGTCATCAGGGTTTAACGAGTCTGAAAAAGGAAGAACTCGCCATATTTTCACATTTAGAGAGTTTGAAAAGACAGCTAAAAAGTAAACTCCAACGGTCCCTTTTCGTAAATAGTTCCTCAGATCCGAAAAGGTAGAAAACTATGTCTGAGAAAACCTCCTAGTCACGATAGGCTAGGGTATTCCTTTTTCGTAAATAATCTTTCCCAGCCCGAAAAAGGGGTAAACGTATACTGGGTAGATGTCATTTCGTGGCCACTTTAACGAGATCGAAACAACAAGGGCCTCGACAATATTTTCATGTTTAGAGAGTCAGAAAAGAGCTGAAATATGACTCCAAAATGACTTTTTCGTGTTTTTTCCGAGTCCAAAAAAGTACAAAATACAACTCATTTCACCTTTTAGCGTAAAAAACCTGTTGCTGCACATAGAGGCCAGTGTAAAATCCATTTTCCGACAACAAATCAAAATATCCATGAAAATGCCTTTTAAGACCTATTCTAGATTTCAAAAAATTATAAATAGTCTCAAATGGTAAAAACAAAATTACTTTTACTATTTACCTCATTTGGAAAGTAGTAGTGGTCCATTTTGTGCAAACCTTTTGACGACGATTGCGACTGATCCGGGCTACCATTTAGATTCCCGTTCATTCCAGGAAAGAGGCGCTTCCCTGTACTCCATTTTAATCCATTTTTTCATAGTTTTCCATCGCTCATTAGATTTTTGTGGAAGATTTTTTAAATTTTAGGGCTCCGCCCATTGGCGCGGGTATTGGGCACGAACCCGCACCAATGGCCTTTTTCATACAAAGGTCCCGCGCCAACTGGCACGACTGTTAAGGAAACAGCCGCGCCAATGGCGCAACACGGTTTTCCATTTCAAAATTCCAAATAGCTAGTGATTTAAATGTTTTTCAAGCATAGCAGAGATCTAATCAAGGGTTTTTGACCATGTTGATGCAGGCAACCGAGTACAATGGTGATCGAATGGAAAGAGAGGGAGCATGGGGAAGAGGATGAACTAGCCATGGAGAACGAAACTTGTATGAATTCTCTCAAGAACCATGGGCTTAAAAAGTTCTTCCTAACACCTTACTTACGAGCTCAACCTGAGCTCCTACAATACCTGATCAGTATTTGGGATGAAAATGAACAAGTGTTCAAGCTGCGGGATCAAGTATTAGAAATGGAGGTTTCTGACGTATACTTCATAACTAGATTTTCGCACAGAGGTATAGTGCCCATATTGACAGGGAGTAGACCATTTGGTGAAAATATGGAGTAGGTAATGGCGAGGGTGTGCCCAAGGGCACAAACCAGATCAGGAAGTGGAAAGGTAGACATTCACATTGTCGAGGATCTAGCACTCAGAGTAGTGCTACACACCATTACATGAGCTGCAGGATCGCAAGCTCCACATGAGGGGACCAAGGCCCAAATCATACTAGCCTTAGAGTGTATGAGTCCTACATTGTTTGACTGGGCTACAATGGTGACAGTCAACATGAAGAGGCAGCTCACGAAGTGCAAGCAAGCCAAACTGAAGCAGTTTGGCTACGGTTCTATCCTGGTATCGTTCATTCTAGAACGACTACCAATCTTCCAGGGCCAAGGGGCCATAGTAGCTGAGCCGGTACCACGAGAGCCGAGAATGGCTCGCTGGGCAGCACTGATGCCCAGAGCAGGAGGGAGCCAGCAGATGTCCTGGAGGCCGGAGTTTTTTGGGTGGCTACAACGTCAGTTGATCGTAGTCAAAGACTGGCCATATGCAGGGATCGATTTCACTGGTGATCCATATCTTCCACTCTCGGAGGGAGATGAATGGGATGAGGAGTTAGGTAAGATCGTCTTTTTGATTTTTATGTTTTATGATTTTTTTGTTAATACATGTCCGTTCTGACAGCAATTATATGCATATGTAGATGTCGAGCTAGAGAGACCAGCCGGTATGTCTCCCATTTCACGGAGAACTCAGCCCACAGCTGACCCTCAGGCGGAGGATGCCGAGGGAGGAGAGTTGATCCAGATCCTTGAGGGAATCACATGGGGGATTCTAGACTATGCCCGGCTAGAAGATGTTTCACTAGCATACCAGAGACATACGGTGGGAGTGCTTAATCGCCTCCACCATCTTCTGAGATGCTTAGTGTGTGTGGTGACTTGTTATCATGAGCACCATGCAGATTAGACACGTAGGGCTTACTTCATGCATATTTTTTGAGAGACATGTCGTCTCCGGATGTATCAAGACGAACATGTATATATTTTTTGATTTTATGCGATGCACACTATGTAAACATTTCGATATCTATATATATACATATCTATTCCTGGATGGATCTTTCTTTTTACATGTGATGTTGTTTTACAAATTGTACAAATGTCTATCTAGAACTATATTAGCTACTGTATCTGTTAATGTATTCATATGTATGGGTATATGTTGATATGTAATATAGTCAAAGTTTCTTTCCAGAAAATGAATACGCAGATACAACCGTAAAATAGATGGATTTCTGACTGAATAATGCTCGTTGAGCTGTAATACTACAAGTTGTGAGTCTAGATACACAAGTAATTCATGGATGCCAAGGTTTACAGCCTCGGTTAATAATTCTAACACAGGAATATATTCCGCGATGTTATTTGTAGCATGTTCCAGACACACACCTTGGAGGTTGACCAACTCACGAGCAAGATCATAGATTACCCAGGCTGCCAAAGACAAATTCCTGGTACTGCGGGAGGCACCATCCGCGAAACCAACAAACAGATTGATGGAAATCTGCACAATCAGGAAGACCCGATCAGCAGAAAGATGTTTACATCGCACACCACACCACATATGCACACAAATGAAATAACACACCTATGTACACACACCATACCAAAAATGACTTCAAGCGTAGTATTTTTTTAGGTACAGCCCATTTCTGGGCTGCGCCAGTGGAACTCCTTCATAATATATAAGCTCATAAGCCCCATTCTTCAATACTCGTTTAACTATATAGGGTCCATGCCACATGGGTTGGAACTTACCAGCCCCAAGCTTATCGTGTGCTTGATCGTACAGGAGGACGAGGCCCCCTTCGACAAAGGAACGTGGAGAAATAGATTGATCAAAGTGTGCTTTGACCCACTTTTTCTGTTCTTCAATGACTAAAGCAACTAAGCAGTGGGTTTCATCTAACCGTTCCAGATACAAAATATGCTCTTCCTCAGCAGAAGTGTCGGGTAGAAGTTCCACAGCTAATTTCAGAGAAGGAATCTTTCATTCAACCAGAAGAGTTGCTTCTAGACCATACACCAATTGAAATGGTGTGAATCCAGTTGCATTATTTTCAGACGTTCGGTAGGCCCATAGAGCTGAGAACAGTTGGAGGTGCCAATTGGATTTGTGAATATCAATTGTTCCTTGAAGCATAGTGACCAGAACCTTGTTCACAACCTCAACCTGGCCATTTTCCTGAGGGTAACATGGCGTCGAGCTATCGTGGCGTAAGCCAAATCTTGAAGTCAGCTCGGCCATCATATAATCTCGGAAATGAGTACCATGGTCGGTAACGATGGCCTGAGGGACCTTGAAACGTGCAATGATGTGGCTGAAGATAAATTGGGCAGTTGTCTTACCATCGGTAGCTAGTGTAGGCATCGCTTCGGCCCACTTCGTAAAGTAGTCTACGACGACGATTTTATACGCATGCCCCCCGGCCGAATGAGGGTTACACATCATAAAATATACACCCCATTTCGAAAAAGTGCCAATGGTAATAAAAGGATGCAAAGGGAGAGGCGGCGCATGCATCTTGTGCTGAAAGACCTGGCACGCGTGACATTTACGGACTGCGATGATACAATCTTTGAATATTGACGGCCAAAAGTAACCTGCTCATAGAATTTTTTGAGCAGTGGCATATTCGGACATATGTCCACCACAGGCGCCACTGTGGCATTCATTTAGGACCCTTTCAGCCTCTTCCAAGGTTAGGCACCGACGGAGCACCGAATCTACTCCAACGTGGTATAAGGTATCTCCTACGATGCGGTAGGGTTGAGACTGATGCCGAATCCGACGTCGGGCATCTTTAGTCAACTCAGACCGAAATGTAGAGGTCTGAAGATACACAATTATGTCACCGTACCAAGGGTCACGAGAACTAATAAGGAAAAGAGTTTCGTCTGGGATATGATCCTCGGAGTGTGAAGGAGTGGAGTCTGTTGGGAGTGAGCATATAAGATCCATGAAAACCAGTGATTTGGTTGACTTAGCAGTAGTGAACTCTAAGTCAAACTCCTGCAGGATAACGATCCATTTGGAGTATTTTCCCCCCAGTAATTGTCGAGAGAGAATATATGTCATGGGGTTGCAATCTGAAACCACTGTTATTGTACGCAACAGGATGTAGTGGCGAAAATGCTGCACAGCATGTACTGCGGCTAACGCCAGCTTCTCAACATGAGAATAACGTGTTTCTGTGTCGAGAAGGTTCCGTGATAGATAATAAAAAACATGTTCATTACCATCATCGTCATCCTGCACTAGAACCATAGCGATGGTGCTAAACGTGGCGGCTAGATACAAAGTGAAATCACGGTGGTAGTCCGGAGGATGAAGCAAAGGAGCATTAACAAGTAACGTCTTAAGCTTCTCAAAGGATTGTTGAGTGATTTCATCCCAACAAAAGGGAACGTTCTCCTTTAATAGGCACGTGACTCCTTTGGCCACCTCCACGTAGTTCGGGATAAAGCGTCGAAGGAAATTTGCTTTTCCCTGCAGACTCTGCAACTGATATAACGAGGAAGGTGATGGGAGATTGATGATAGCCTCGAATTTTAAAGGGTCAAGGTGAATTCCATCTTTGGAGACTATGAATCCCAAAAGACGGCCAGAATCCACGCAAAAGATGCATTTATGAGGATTAATCCTAATATTGTAGTGCCTACAGCGAAGGAAAATCTGGCAAAGGTGTTCAGGGTGGTCCTCTCGCCTAGCTAAGTGAGCTGGCAAGTCGTCCAGATAAGGCTGAACGATATGGTGTATGTCATGGAAAGTGTAGGACATCGCACGCTGGAAAGTGGATCCAGCGTTCTTCAAGCCGAACAGGAGCTTTTTATAAGCGAAAGTACCCCACGGATAGATGAATACAGTCTTGTGCTGATCAGCAGGTAGAATGTTTATCTGATTGTACTCGGAAAAGCCGTCCATCATGGAATAGATCTCACTCCCAGCACATTCGTCAATGATTTGATCTATGAAGGGAGTAGGATAGTTGTCCTTAGGAAAGGCCCGATTAATATCTCGGTAATCAACACAAAATCTGATAGTACCCTACTTTTTATCGACAGGGACAATGTTTGAAACCTATTCTATGAGGGGGATGGGATAAATAAAGCCCGCGTTTAGAAGTTTTTCAACTTCTGCCTTAATTACAGCGGCTTTGCGAGGATGCATCGAGCGTAAGCATTGGTGCATGGGCTTCGCACCAGGGTAGGTTGGAATCTCATGCACTACGATACTGGGATCAATCCTAGGCATTTCCTCGTATGACCAGGTGAACACATCTCTGAATTCTTTAAAAATATCAGTAGAGGCTTGTATCTCATCAGGAGAACAAGTCACTCCCACGTGTATGTTCTCAATGATCCCCGGTTTAACGGAGATGTTGATCGAGATGGTTTGAGTGATGTTGCTCAGGTTTCCCTCTGAAAGCACCTCATGTGTCAATATGGGCGTCTGGAGAGGTGGAGTGGGAACCTGAGATGCAAAACTCTCTAGACAATCTGACATTGCCCCTAAGCTAGGCATTAATGAGGAAGAATGATGTCCATCACTCCAAGGCAACTCCTCAAGAGACATTGTTTCTACAATGGCTTCATCAGAAGGAAAAATCTCTTTGAGAGGATCAGGCGAATCGGCCTGATCGAGCCAGGGGGATTGAGAATAGACATCTAAAGCCATGCTCAAAGGAGCATGCTGAGGAGGAGGAGGATCAGATGCAGCAACTATTTCACAGTAGCTAATCTCTACTGGAGTTAAGGGCATCGATTCTCCAAACTCAATCACCTGCTCAGGCGAAGGGATGAGCCATGGGTCGTCAGACCTAGAGATCATATTAACTTGAGCAGTGTGTGGTGGTGGTGCGGGAAAAATACCCATGAGGACGGGGTCCTTGAAGAGACCGGGTCCTACAGTGTCAGGGGGATTTGGGATCTGATCCACGTATGGAACGTTGTTCTCAGAGGTGGAGGTGAAGAAAGACAACTGATCCACAGTAATGATTTTGCCCTCGTGAGGGAACTTAATAAGTCGAAAGAGGGTGGACGACACACATAACATGGCGTGAGTCCAACTGCGGCCGAGAAGTATATTTTAGTTAAGCTTGGTGTCAACTACTTCTACTTCTACGTTGACTGTCTTCCCCTGTAAGGTAATCACTAAACTTTCGAGAACACCCAGGGGTTTGGATTCCCGACCATCGAATTCCTCCAGGGCATTGGGATATGATGAAAGGGCCGGAGAGCCAATGGCCTTCCAACAAGCGGACGACATGACACATGTAGAAGCACCTTCATCCACAACGACCCTATGGATGTTAAGACCGTTGATCCCGACTTGAATAACAAGAGCATTCTTATGTGGAAGTCGGGGGGTAAAGTTTTCTAAGTCGAAGGTGAGAAGGCTAGAATTGGCGGGATCGATTCCACCGATTATAGATAAAAGAGCTTTCCGTTGCGAAGGACAACTTTGAAGAACTTCCAATGCAGACATAGCAGAAGGCGCTTGTGCCATATCCTCAACAATACTGTAGTTGTGAGCGGCACGGGCATTCGGATTGTAGGAAGACTTTCGTAGAACACCTTTAGAAGGTGGCCTCACAACGGGTTCAACAGTAGGCTTCTCAATTTCCAACGAATCAGAGATAGGTGGGGGAGGTGGGCCATCCACAACTGCCTTCCCAGCTGTCTAAAACGATTCGTTTTAATCCTTCGAATTCGTAGCAATAGAGATAGGTGCAACACCATTCATCATAAAGACCTGGGACCCAAATGGTGCAGATGGTGAAGGCTGTTCAACCATCTGGGTCTGCTGAGATGGGAACGGTTCTTTGAGAACTGCCGGAGTCCCTTTGGAGCCTTTTAGAAGTTTACTAACTTCAGATCATCGTGGACAATCTTTAGTATAATGATCTCCTTCACAGATGAGGTAGGGGTACTTCGGTTTGCGTTGGGAACCATCCTCGGTCCGAGATTTGGACTCTGGTTTTGGGGCGTCGGATTTGGATTTACCTTTGCCCTTATTTTTCCCTCTAGAGGCTTTCTCCGTAGGATTAGCCTGAATGGCATTAACCTTCGCAGTTTTTCTAGAGTCGGTAGGGGCGGGAGGAGCAGAATTATTGGATGAGTTGGACTTCTGCTTCCCATTCAAAGATTTCTTAGAATTCTGAGACACAGAACCAATAACACCATCCACCGCTGGGGTAGGTGGAGCTTTAGAGGTTCCAGACCGTGGAGCATCAAGCAAGATATCATAACGCATGCCGGATTGAAAGTATACCAGATCCAGATATTGGGCACGCGCTATGGCTTGTTCTGCGGTCACACACACTCCCATAGCAATATCTTGAGCGATTTTGTTAACGAAGGAGGTGGTGAACCAATGAGTTAGTATCTGATCAGGTATATGAAACTTGATCAGTCTACGACGACGTCACCACTCATGAATGTGATCAGAGATGTGGGTGGCTTTGTCCTGCTTCAAAGAAGTCAGGAGGTGCGTCCTGGCTTCGTAGCGAACCGGTAACTGAAAATGAGTCAGAAAATCCATGGCTAACGTATTGAAATCTTGAAAGATGCCACGGGATAATTCGATATACCACTTAGCGGCAGCACCAGTCAAAGTGCGCTGGAAGAGGCGCAGACGAATGGAATCATCGACCCAAGAGTTGGACGAACACCAAAGATGGTAAGTCATCACATGAGCTTGGGGGTCCTCCCCAGCTTTACCCTCAAACTTGGGGGAATCACCGGGCACCTTGGTAGGAACCGAAGGCCAATAAGGATTGTGCAAAATTGGATCATTGGTTAATTTCGAAACATCCAGTAACTCCAAGGTAGCCAGAAACGGAAATGGTAGATTGGACGGCATGCCTAGTCCTGGATAAGGACTAGTACCTGTACCCCATGCTGGTTGAGAATATCCTTTCCCCCATGGGTTCTATCCAGCAGGATTCTGAACGTAGGGGGTATATGTGGCATAACCAGCCTGATTCGGTTGCTGGTAACCAGTGTGCGGGGCTTGATAACCAGAGTATGGACCCTGATTATATGTCGGCCCTGTGTAAGCAGTGTGTGGATTCGGCTGCTGAGTATAGGTGTAGCTAGGTTGTTGAGGATGATAGTTAGAACCTTGGGGTTGGTTATAATTCGGTTGAGATTGACCATGAGAATAGTAACCGCCTTGAGGTCGAATGGGCTACTGATAGGTGGGACCTTGCTAAGCCTGATAATTAGGGTGCATCGATTGATTTGGCTGCGGCATCGAATAAGTCGGCTGTTGTGCAGGGTTAATAGGATGTGCATGCTGGCCTGGTTGAGTAGGCTGACCTGGCTGGGCGGGCTACCCTGGGTTAACAGGTTGACCCGGATGGACAGGTTGTGCCGGTTGCGCAGGTTGACCTGGCTGTTGAGAAGCACCAGGTTGTATCGGATGGGCCGGTTGTCCCAGTGGAGGAATGGAGCCAAGTGGTGGCTGGTAACCGGTCTGACCTGGAATAGGACCATAAGATGGTCCTGGTTGATGTGAAACATGAGGAGCAATAGGATACTGTGGTTTCATAGGTTAGGAAGGTTGGACTTGCCCCCCAGGACCATATACCGGCCCTGGTTGGTACCCCGGCTGAGGCTACACAAGTTGACCGAAAGGGTTGTAATAATGTTCTTGCGGACTGTACGATGGCCCTTGCTGGCCTACAGGATAGCCTTGGATGGGCTGGCCCTGCGGGTCATAAGGATAGCCAGGCTGGCCCGAAGCTTGGCCTTGGGAAGGTTGCCCTTGCGGGTTGTAAGGCCGCCCAACCTAGCCATATGGTAAACCTTGAGCATGAAGGTGAGCCTCTGGAGCGGGTAAACGTAACATGTTCTCGTGCTCATCATAATGATTTGGAAAAGCATACACGGGTGTACCATCCTGTGCATAATGCGAAAAATACGAGCGGTTGGGGTCCTGAGAGGATTGTCCGACCTCGGGGTTCGGTTGTTGTAAGGAAACCGATACTCCTCTGGAGAAATGTTCTCCGGCATAGCAATTGCTATATAAACGTCTTCAGGAGGCGGCACAGCCCTCGCGGAGTGTACCGTGATAGCGAGTGCAGACGTGGCCACACAGACAGTGGGCCGAACGGGTACAGAGGTGATGGGAGTCTGAGGAGACATCCCCAATGAAGGAACCACCAGTCTCGTAGGAGGAGCTGATACCCCCATAGAGATTGCGGCGGCGATAATCTGACCCAAGGATATATACCCTCCTGGTAATGAGGGACCAGGTGATGACATAACAGTTGGTTCAGGGTTGTCTCCTGGAAATAATCTCCGAGGAAATAACTGGTAATCCTCACCGGACGTGGGGATTTCCTCGCTGGATTCAATCATGATTGAGCCTACCGCTAGATCTCGTAATAGACGACGAGGAATAGGAGGAAAAACAACAACTATAAAAGGCGAACCCGATGTAAGAGAAAGAAAATCTACCCCTACTCTTAACTCAGACCAAGGGTCGAAAAAGGGCCAATTGAACTCAACTGGTCCCCCAAAGGGTTGCTCAGCAAGAACTGGTCCCCCATTAGGAAACTTGGAAACAAAGGGCTACTGAGGTTCAACAGAGGGTTGGGAAGCCTCTGATGAATCGTCCGTATATGGACTACCAGTAGACGAAACCGAAGGTTCCGCCACTATGGTAGTAACGACAAGAGGAAAAGATCAAACACAACACACGGGCTGAAAAAGAGTCAAGGCACACAATCAAACGGCCAGCAAGAAAAGTCTAACAGGGCATGTGATCGCGGGTGATTAATTTTTTACCACATTGAAAAATAGGAAACTTCACTGTTTCATGTTTTAAGAGTCGAGAAACGGATAAAAGGTGACTCTATCTCTTTCAGTTTTGAAGCAAGCGTGAAAGGACAAGTGCTTGGTGATCCTTTCAAATTTAAAGAGTCAGAAAAGATCAAATGACTACTCAAGAATACTTGGCAAAGGGTGTACCAAATAACTGTGAACTTCAATATACACCTTGGTTTCAAAATGAAAGAGAAATCAACCAAGGACTTTCCGTACGTGCAGGCAATGTCCCCGAATGCTGTGTCCGGTGTATCACAGGTATAGGGCGGAAGACTCGGTTTCCTATGGATAAGGGATTGAAACCTAGTGGGGTCTCCCTTTATATACTCGATGGTACGGGGAGCACAAGTCCGTACTAGTGCTATGTAAAGCCAAGAGGCGAACGACATCTACTAGGTTTTAAGACGCCGGAACACGTCTCTAGCCTAGACCTCTAAATGTGTTTCGTTAGATTTCAATGTTGCCTTAGTGTAAATTGAGTAAATTTTAATGTTTATCTTCAATTGTGTTTCAGTTTTCAGATCCTAGCGAATGTAATGTCTCAAAATCTGCTAAATGCACTCTATATGCCACAGTATATCATTTCATTCAATGAAAGCTATTTATGAGAGAGTTGAGAGATTTTCACACAATAACGAAATGAACAGAAAAAAACCAATGATGCCTCTAATGCAGATAATGAAAACTAAAAAGCTTTTTGTTCAAGGTTACTAATCACTAATAACACCGAAAAGATCTAATTCACATTAACTAATGAAAAGCAAAATATAATTTTTTTTATATTTTCAATGTTTATCAGCAAAATGCACTAAACAAAATGAAAAATAATGGAAAGCAATTTGAGAAATGGTGATAAGAGAGAAAAAACAAGCACGCTTCACTCAATAACAAGCACAATCAGATCTCAAATTGACCAACAGTCCTTCAAAACCAAGAAAAATCCCAAAGACACAAATGAGCCATGTAATCTAGGCCCAAAATGGGACAAAGTGGAATTGGAATGAAGGAGTTGTCAATCACTCAAATAGCGCCATAAAACGATAAAAAATTGTCAAACGAATGCAAGGAAGAAATCACGAAGTTTACTGAACTGATAAAAACCAAAAAACTCCCAAGGGAGGCTCGACACACCAAAGCACCTAGATGCCCTAGGGCTATAATGTAAAATCGATGGAAATGGGCAAATAGCCAAAGGATGGAGGTCACAGTCAGTCAAACAAGGCTCCAGGACACTCAAACAGTCGAAAAAAATGAAACCAAAATCAGAGATTAGGCTTAGAAAGCTCAAAATCAAGCAAACCCTAGCAGTTCCCAGCACTGACGCGACTGTCAGGCTGAAACTAGCGCCATATCAGGATTGGCGCGGGTAATACATTGACAACTAGCGCCAATTGGCGTGAATGTCATGCTAAAAAACACGCCAATCAAGTTTTCTATGCCAAAATAAAAAATAAGCAATCCAAGATCAGACCAGTGTTGTTTGGAGTCTGAACCAAACGCCAAAATCACACATAGAGCCAGCCAAAAAGGCTGATCAAGCAAGCAGATACATGAATCAACCAAAAAGACAAGACAGTGCTCCAAGTGTTTAGTTTACAAACTAAACCGGAGATTGACTGAAGAAGCTTTGATCTACTTCGCAATTGTAGAGCAAAAGTGTTTCGAAGGCTATTTGGCCAACTTCAGGCTCCGTCTATAGCTCATAAAACCAACAACAAAAAGCTAGAAGATCCCCAACGGAGTCGCCAATTTGTTGTGGAGGTAAATGCCCTCTGCGGACAGAGGCGATCCCTACTAGCCTAGACCGGGTATAGCAATAATCGTTCACGCTATAGTGCAGGTTCCTAATTGCAAATAAACCAACTAGCGATGAAGGCTTACATGGAATCCAATGCTGTTGCTTGTAGAAGAGGTAGCACTCCCGTTCCTTAGCCCTGGCAGATCATGATCCCCACGATCTTTGTGATGGACAACTGCACATGCAAGAAACAAAACAAATGCAAGCGTAAAATCTAGTAGATTCAACTATATGTCAGTTAGAAAGGACATAACTCATCATTATAAACAAGAACAAGTGTGGAACGATAACCAATAGTCATTTATTATTAATCAATCAAAGTAAAATTACAATCGAGTTGTGACGCTGAATTCTCCTTTGGAGGTTCGCCAGCAGAACAGGTCTCGAAAAGCCTGTCAAGGATGGGACAAACCTCTCTCTTCGGATCTTGACAATGGTCTCCTTGCTTGGATTTGGCCTTAGGGGAATAATCAAGGCTCTTGCAGCATAAGGCTCTTGGGAATTTGGGAACTTGAAGACTAGCTTGCAATGGAGATGAGCAAGCTTTTATAGATGGAGGAAGGGGAGTTGGGATCACTATAATCATGGGATTGGCCCTATCATCAAGGAAGTTTCCATGAGAGGTGGCAAACCACTTCCTCTCTATGGAAATCCATAGCAAAACCTCCCAACTCAAGATATATATCAGTTCCTGGATCAGTTAGGATGAAACTTCCGCCATTTATTTTTAAAAAACACTCCTTAAATTGGCTGGCGTGAGTGCGACTCTGGAACAGAGCGCCAATTGGCGCGACCTCTTTAAATGATTTTCCCCATTGGCGCGGGTACTGAACTGACTGCCCGCGCCAATGCAAAAATGGGTGTTTTTAGGGTTTTTTAGCAGGAGATGTCTTCAGGGGGATGAAAATACATGTTCAGGGGAATGCCATGAAAGTATTTTCAAGTTATATCACTGCTCACAGGTCACAAAATAAGCCCTCCAATGTGCGAGACAGGGAATGGTAGGGACGGTGACAAATTGCTATGTAACAATAGGACTGAAGAAGCCATGGCAGTCCCGAACATCAAATATGAATCAAGGTATGCCTCAGGATCCTTCTCATTATTTTAATAATTTTAATATGGTTCCCCAGTCTGTACCTTCTTTCGGCAATGTGGTCCATTAGGGGAATTTTTAGGTCTAAAATGGGCCTCTTAAGGAAATTTTAAAATAATAGTGGAAACAATAAAATAATATTTGATTACATTATCAAATTTTAGAGGGAAAAAATAAAAAACTACTTTTTCAACTCATATTTTCAAGTTATCTCCCAAATTTTATACTCAAATTTTGAGCGGGAGTACTCATTGGATGCAATAATTAATTCCTCATCCAAGGAGTACCCATGTTGCTTAATTTCTATGGACCCTTCTCTACAAAAAACGAGAAATACATGAAAAAGGAGTCTTGACAAAGATTGTGGCATTGGGATTGGGCTCAAGAGTTGCCTAAAGCTCTATGGGAATACATAACAACATGGCGAAACAAAATAGTGTTTTCACCATTTGAGTTGGTTTATGGGAAATCCTCATTGTTCCCAACAGAATTTGAGACTAGTATGCTTAAAACAACTCTTAAAGTAGGGTTGGACCTGTCAGATGCCCAAAAACACTGGCTAGATAAGCTTAATGAATTAGATGAAATTTTTTCAATGGCTATCTAAAGGACTACTACTATTCAACAGCAAAGGAGGAAATGGCACGATAAGTTTATTAAAAGAAAGGTGTTTCATAGAGGAGATTGGGTATTAGTTTATGACTCTCATTTTAAGGATTTTGAAGGAAATATTTGCACTCGTTGGATGGGGCCTTACAGAGTGGATGTTGTATTTGATAATGGAAAAGCAATACTAATCACAATTGATGATACACGTGCCTCTTTCATAGCGAATGGACATCGCCTGAGACTGTACCACTATCCAGCCTCTAAGGATGCCTTCATTAAACATCTCTTTGAGAAATCTAGTCTAAAGGTTATTAGTGCAGAGAATTCCTCCTCTGCATCCTTGTTCTAAAAAAAATAAAAATAAATAAATATATATATATATATATATACTCTTACTATTCACTTATTTTCTTTTTGCAGGGGCTACTACTGAGGGGCAATGTTGCGGAGTTGGAAAATTGCTAAGTATCAGATGATGTTAATCCTTGGCTATTGTTACTCTGCTACTATTGTTACTCCTTGGATGCTGCTACTCGGGATGTTTTTACTCCTCGGATGCTCCTACTTCGTGATGCTGTTACTCCTCAGATGCCACTACTCCGTGATGTTATACCTCCTTGGTTGCTACTATTCCTTGGTTTATATTACTCCTTGGATGTTGTTACATCAAATGCTGCTACTCGTGATGTTGTTACTCCTTGAATGGTGCTAGTCCATGATCCTATTACTCCTTGGTTGTTGTTACTCCTTGGATGTTGTTACTCCAGATGCTACTACTCTGGATGATGTTACTCCTTGGATTTTGCTACTCCGCAATGTTGTTACTCTGCGATGTTGTTACTCCTTGATGTTGTTACTCTACCAATGTTGTTACTCCGCTGGTGTTGTTACTTCGTCAACATGGTTACTTCACCGTTATTCTGCCATTATTCTGTTAAATGTCACTTCCCTTAGGTAGGTCACCAGGTACGTCTCCAGTTCAATCTTATGGATTTAATTAAATATTCCATGGATAAGACATTGACATAGTGGACGACTACTTTTAAGTTGGGGGGTAGGGGGGGGTTTCAGAACTAAACAAAAACATAATTAAACCACACCAATTATTATTACAGAGTCATTATTAAAACCTCGTGCTGTTGGTACACTCCATGATATTTTATATGTATTGGGATTAGCAACATGCATATGTTTCCAATCGATCAGTCCTTTCTAACTCATGCGAAATAATTACCATCTAATTCATCACACTTACCATAATCTGTCATGATTTTCTTCTTTTCGTGAGAAATTTCCTACCATATTTATTGTTATTCCATTTCATTTTTCACCATGTTATTTTTTCCGAAATTGGTAGTTGTCACTCCTTCCAACAGCTTGCTACATCCAGAGTGTTGTTACAGTATCTACAAGATGGGCGGACTGGCTGTGCAGCATGAACTCGAAGATACAATTTTGGTCCGTAGAAATGCAAATGTGTGACAATTTTTCGTCAATGTAGGATGGGATATCTATTTTAATACATTGCAGGAATTTGATAGAGGAATCATGATAGAGTTTGCGCTAAATCTGTCTGGGAATCGCTCTCGGGTTAGAGGAGTAGAAATTCCTGTCACATAAGAAGCCATTGCAGAAGTTAGTGGGATAACACGACAAGGACAACAATGGTTTGCTCAGAGGATTACCCTAACAGAGTTTCCTGAACTGTTTTTGGAGGCAAGAGAACACATTTTCCAATATGGGAGAGGGTATGACCGTAAATCTTTACCGTATACATGGAATGAGGTAGCAGGATTTGTGATTAAATATATAACTTGCGAAGGAAAATCTACAACTTTTTTCAAGTACCATTTCAAAATCTTGGCCCATATTTGATTCTCGTAGGCACATATTCACTTTTTAAACATGTATTTATTTTTATTGAAATTTCTCCAACTCATGGTGTAATCCACTCAGCGTTCGAACCAGGTGCTGGAAGTCCTCACCAATCATAGAATGGTTCGTTTGTTGTTTATGCATGCAATGGCCCGATTCAAGGTTCCCTGGGCAGAGCTCTATGAACTATCGAAAGACTGTCATCGCCACTAGGGAGGAAGAACCAACCCCTCCAACTGACTTAGCAGAGGAGGAAGAGCTAGAGGAAAGGAAAGAATAACTTGAACCTCCAATTAATTTAGAAAAAGATGAAGAACCGGAGGAAGAACTACCACCTTCGGTTAATGCAACATAAGAGGAAGAGATGGAGGAAATGGAGGAAGAACCAGTACCTTCGGTTGATCCAGTAGAAGAGGAAGAGCCAGAGGAAATGGAGGAATAACCAGTACCTCTGGTTGATTCAGCAGAAGAGGAAGAGCCTAAGGAAATGGAAGAAGAACCAACACCTCTGATTAATTCAGAAGAAGTGGAAAATCCGGAGGAAATGGAGGAAGAAGAGGAAGAACCAAAAGAAATGGAAATGGAAGAAACAATTGGTGATACAGTCGAGGTTGTCACGCAAGAACTAGCCTCTCCTATGGAATCTATTAATGAAGGAATCATGGCGATATGGGATGAAGTTGATACTGCCCCACAAAAAATCACTTTCATTAATGAAGCACAGGGAGAAGGAACACCAACTAGAGGGCTGGCAAGTGATGTTGTTACACAAGAAACAACATCACTTGACCAAACGAATTTGGATATTGAAATAGGTAGGGGTGTCACAAAAGAACCACCCCTTGACTCAGTGAGGACAGGAAAACATAGAAGGAAACACCCTCGAGGTTAACACTACTCCACAAGAACTAGTTTCGACCCTAGACAAAGATGCAATGCATGAAGGAGGCTCACCCAATTAAGAAACGAATGTGATGGAGAAAAGGAATAAGAGGTGGTAGACAAGAATAACAAAGGTAAGGTAAAATATATTTTCCATTCTCCTTTTCAAACTATGATGCGAAGAGGAGAAAGGGGTTTTCATTCTCCCCAACAATTAATAAAAGAGATCGTTGTCCCGCTAGTACTGAAGTTTGTCGATTCAAGGAAAGATATGGACAATGTCATTCCATCGATTAATGATTATTATCAAGAGTATCCTGAAGCTCAAAATGAAGAAGTGAATTTTGTAGAAGAATTTTGTGAATTTTCTCCCACCCACAATTATGCTTTATTTATTCATGATCAGTTCCTTTTATTTTGCCTGGAAATTATTTATAAGGAAATCAATCATGAGATTGAGGATCTGATATAGTTCCTTCGTATTTTGAAAATCCATGATGTTGTGGGTCAGCACTTGATGTGTGAAATTTACATTTATAATTATTTCTTGAAGGATGATGAGACCTTCAATCTTGTCCCATTTGTGGAGAATATTCACCTGAGAGCCTTCACCTCCTACACTATCAACCAGGTTAAATGGAGGAAGGCCATTGATACTTTTGAATAAAATCAAGTTACAAGGTCATTGATGATAAGGTTGGACCATGGTCAGGAAGTGAATATTTATAACAAGAAGTCTACCTTTTACCAGATTAAGGAACATAAGGAACATATGCTGGATAAACAGAAGTGGTGTGCTGACCTCTTTGTGAGACAGGTAGTTTATTTTCAAAATGAAGTGCTTGACAGTTGTCAATGGAGGTGGATGTTGTTGTCATCAGCTGTCAGAAACTGGGAACCTTTTGGAGCACCCAATTTTTCATGGGAATTAAAAAGACTGCCTCATTTTGTTGCATGTATTCAAACTTGTGGGATCCGGTGGATGGGGCTAAGGTTTCAGTTCCCCCTTGACATTTGGTTGTCAATATATTAGTATACTCTAGCATACACTGTAAGTGAATATTGGTGGAAGGGTATTGTCCTAACAGAAGGGTATAAACCCCCTGGAACAGAGATGGCCACAAAATACGACCTCGCTCAGTTTCATGTTGACCACAGTCAGTCTTACCCATACCTAAAAAGACGAGGAGATGCATGAGGATATTCAGATAAACCAGTTGGGAGGAGATGTTTGGTACCAAATCTGCATACTTTTATCTTCCATTTTAACCCGCTCTTTCACTTCTTTGTTTCATTAATATTCGTTAAATGCTCTAAACGCACAAGGTAAATTCCCTTCAACTGTATTATTTGGAATTTTTAATTAATGATATAATAGTCATGGGTATTTTTCCTATGCGAGCACTAATTCTGTTATTGTCGCAAATCTGGTAGTCAAAGGATCACATTTGCAAGTTAGGGAAGCAACTTAGAGTTCTCAATGCCATTTGCATATGTTGTAATAGCATAACAGATTTCAAACCTACTCCAGATCTATTTTAGACCTTTCTTGGTTTTCTCTCGGAAACTAGTTTGGCCGTTGTAACAATTCTATATTTGTAGATATTAGTTATTAGATTGGGAATATGTTTTTATGAACAATTGTATAAGAAGGGTATCGGGGTTGTGAATCGGGTTACGTGCAAGAGATCAAGTATGTAACATAAGACTGTTAATTAATTAAATGCAAGCCATCTTCTTGTTTCACCTGTAAGTTGTCAATCTATCGCTGCCTTGGTCAGAGAGTTGGGCCCACTCTTCTGATCAAGTGCTATATTATTCATGTGTGTTGTTCTCGCATTTCTGTTTGATTATTTTAACTTTTGTTATGGTATGTTTCTTCAATTTCTGTAAATGACTTTATAATTTTGCAATTTATCTTTAATTACAGTCACGATAGTTCTTTTTTATTTTAGTTGTTAAATATTTGATTAATATTGGGTTGTGCCATTGCTCCTGCATATACCTTGCATGTTACCTTGAAATAATGTATGCACCTAGATTGATAAATTAATGTGGACAAAGGGTTGAATAATTTATTCACACAGGGACACCAACACAAGTGTTTCATTGTTGGATGTGGATCCAAGCCACATTTTCTTGGTGTCCTGCAAAGAGGATGAAACAAAGAAATTAGTTTACCAAAGTGATACTTTTCATGTGGGATCAATGAATAGATAAAAATACAAACATTGATTCACTCTAGCAGCATGAAAACAATCTACATTAATTTGGTATAAATTTCATGGATGGATCAACTCATGCTTCACTTTGGTTCAATCGAATTCAAAATTATACATTTAATGGAACCGCCAATCGTGACTTTAATATACTTTGTTTCCCACGATGATGATGTTATTTTAGCGAAAGGGCCTCGAAGCGCTATGTGAAAATAGTTCTAGATAGTGAAGGTTAATTCAAGGCATGACTAGATTATTGATCATAATAATTTAGGGTTTTAGAGTTTCATAGGAGAGCTAGCCTTTTCCATACCCTAATGAAACTCAAGTCTTTCTCTAGTCATCAACACAAGTTGTCTCCAGTTCGCTTCAATGCACATGCAATAGAAAAGGGGCTTGCAGGTGCATACGAATTGTAATGCCTCACTAAAACCTTGAAAACCTTAATGCACATTTTGAGATGAGGGAAACCAATCATGAACCTAGGGGAAAATTATATTCCATGATTTTATCATGATTTCACAAAATGCCTACTATACTGTGCCCCAAGGGAATATGAATTAGGTAAAATGGGAAAGGGACAACTTTCTTGAGAAATTAGGGTTTCTCCTGAACCCTAGCACGACCAACATAATGCAAGCCACACTGAAGCCTTATCTGTCTGAGCTCAGTGCCCCCAGTTATTGGTGATGACTACTATGGGTAACCTAGCATCGAATCGATGGAGGAGCTCTCAATTCTCTTTTCAGCAACAAATCCCACAAACCCTACTATATTCATGAGACAACAAGAAATGTGGGTGTGGTGTGCATTGTATGAATGGGCACAATGACAGGGTTTGGTAGGAATTGGTCATGGGGAGATTAAATGACCGAAGGATGAGTAAAAAAATTAATGGTATAAGTGATCAGAGGGGGACTCAAAATTTTGAATATGCCCAAAATTTTGGGTGATGCTGTATTAGCTACAACACCTTGATACTCAAGGAAACTATCACTTTTCTCATATGCACTATGTTTCTCTCTTTCTTCTAGATGTATGACTTGAATGAAAACCTCATCTAAGTTTGTGTGATTGATCATGAGAATAGTATGTCTAAGATAAATGTGAAAACCCGCAATATAATTTAACAAATTTTCTTGAGAATACTTATTGACACCAAAATTAAGAGTCCTTCTCCTCAATTAATTTGTGTAGTCCTGCACACTCTTCCCTTTTAATTGTCTAGAATTCTGCTAGTCCATAATGAATTTTTGCATGTAAGATAGAGGGTAAAATTACCTTTTAATGGAAGCAATCAAATTTGACCAAGACGTCGAGATATTACCATGGTTTATAATCTCATCCAGAGTCCTTTCTTCCCACCATACAAATGTTGTGCCCTCAATTCTTAAGGAAGCCAATTGAATCTTTATGTCATCCTCTTGAAAGTTCTTAATTCTGCAATAAACCTCCAACTGATGAATCCAATTATCCAACTTCTTTACATTCACTTCACCATTATACATTGGTAGTTCAAATTTTACATCAAGTTTACGTAAGGGTGATTTACCAGTTCCTTTTGACATATGTCGATGAACATATTGAAACGTTATGGTAGTGGAAGATGATGATGAGGAAGGTGTAGATGGCGGTGAGGATTAAGGTCAAGTGGATGGTGGTTTCCTACCATCTCCATGGCCTCCTCCTCTTGAAAAACCCTCTCCTCTTAGAGGCCTATAAATTTATACTTGCATCCCTAAATGCCTCTCCTCATAGAGGACCTTAACCATCTCAGTCATATCAAAAAATTCCTTTCTGAATGCTCTCTCATCTTATGTCATAGTAGGTTCTCCTTCATGGAACAGTCTCACTAAAGACTCAACATTAACTTCAGGATGTGCTGGTGTTGAAGACTTTGGAAACCTTTCCCTTCTTCCTCTTGACCCAAATGCAGGGCTTTAAACTAGCTTCCGTTCTCCTCTTTTGAGTTTTAACCTTGTAAGCTTGACACAAACTGTCAAAAAATTAGATCTCTTCTTGCAAAACAAAACCTAAAGACCTAAAGCTCTGATACCAAACATAATCTTAATGAAGTACATTAGTGTTTTTGTGCTAATTAATATTTCAGATTCTGAATACAGTGTCTTATGTGTGCTTAAGGGTTCAATTTATGTTGCAAATGATCAAGTCCCAGGAGTTTTTTTCATGTTAATTTAATGAACAATTTAACATAAAATAAAGGATAAACAATAGAAACTAAAAGTAGAGTACATCACCATACAACACATCAAAAATTGTTATTTGATGAAGGAGTTTACCCCTTTTTGGCTACATATCCTTGGTCCAGCTTCTATGGCTTAGGCCTCTATACTATGCTAAAATTTTCCAAATGACCTATTTACAATGCTTCTCCTGAAACCTGCACCAATGAGTCTATAATGCCAAAAAATGGTCATATATCCTATTTTTCCCATGGTTTTGTCGAAAACTCCAAATTTTATGAGTTGTTCAATATTTCCCACAATTTCTGGCCTAAATTTAGCTAACTGGAGCTAAATTCGATTAGCTGGCACTAAACTGGAAGTTCCACCAGATTTGACAGACCCCCAAGTTAATCCTCATTAAATAAATTAAACGTGGCTAGCACTAATTAAGCGTGGTTAATCATTTAAACTCGTGCTTAGTGGATAATCTAGATTAGCATTAATAATTAGGATTAACACATTTTAATGACGGTTTATGTGTTAATTAAACCAGGTTAATTCATAAATCCTGCTCCTAGTTCTTAGCACTCTGGTGCTCCCGATGTGGTCACAGGCTATGGTCACATGGCTTGGGGCTAGACCCACTAGGTTGGCCCTCTCTCCCCCATTGGAAAACCTATGAGAGTTTAAATATGTGTGATGGTATATGTAATAAGAACTAATTATGTGGCAGAATGGTAAATGGTGTGCATCTTGTGTTGGAGGTCGTGGGGTAAAACCCAACATCTCTTTCTGGACTTCATACAATTTTTTTTACACCACACCACCATGGAGGGCAAAGGGGTGTGGGGGGGGGGGGGGGGGGGGGGTGGGGCATGTGGTGGCCCCAAGATGCACCACGTGTCCTCTCCCCATTGGACCAAATTTACACCATTAAAAAAATTTGCACATAATAAGTTCTAAAAACCAATCAGATGTTGCCACTTGGTAGGTTGTCCTTCACCGAAGGTATTTGATCAAATTTGACCTTACCCAATCAGCATGCCATGTCATCAGTACAGACTGCTCACTGGGTTCCCTATAACCATGTTTTTTGCCTATTCATGCAAATGGACAAAACTCATTTCCGCGAGCATACGAAGTCCATTTTTTGAGCAACAAAGTGCCTTCGATTCAGAATGATGAGCACTATGCGGTCATTTAGGTTTCATGCCATTCTAGGAAATTTTATTTTTGAGCATAAAACTAAGCACATGATCAATGGACAAGGAAAACATGGCATAATTCTACATGCACAATCTTCTCTTGACGGACTTGAACATTTGGGACATTAATCCTAGAATGGGATACATGCAGTTAACAACATTAGCCTCTTTGATGCTTAATGAGGAAGCTATAGTGCAAGATGTAAGGATGGTCATGAGGAGAGAAAACATGGAGCCTCTACACATTAGTGTAGAACTAATAAGCCCTACTGGAGTCATCACCAACCATATCAAGATATAAAAGGATGATGCGCTTGGAGAAAAGAACCTCAACACACAAGCACAAGTCATGGCCCATTTTGATGATGTTTATAGGTTGTTGGGAGATGAAAGCATAATGGATAGTCACAAGGGAACCACTATACAAGAGGGCCATGTAGGACATGATGATTCAATGGCTTGGTTTGAAACTCAGTCCACCATTGATGTTGGGACTGAGTGATGGGAAAATGAAGATGAGAAGAAAAAACAATGGGAGGAAGTAGAAAAGAATGATAGCTTTTACCCTCTTTAAGGGACTCCCACAATTCTTCCTTGGGAAGTCAAAGGGTCCATTACAGCTTTGAAAGACATGCAGAAGGAGGAATAAGTTAATCAAAGCATGAGAAACCATTTGGTAGGGGGGTGATGATGAGATCCAACATTAGGTATAATTGGAGGGGTTAATTGTCACATTTTTATCAGTATTAAGTCTCTCTTTCTCACATTTAAATTATATTATGGTCTTATATTGCTAGTAGAAATGGTGATTAAGTCTAGCCATACTTCTAATACCTAATATGGGTTAAATTTAAGATAATCACAAAGACATTGCATTTTATATGAATATTTTTCAATTAAAACTTGGAGTAGACAGCAAGGAGATATTCTAGGAGGATTTTCCACCTCCTCAACTCCCAAAGGTAGCCTAGGAACCCTCGATATTCCCTCCAACAGCTCGAAATCAAAGGCATCCAAGCAAGTGGGAGATCAAGTGCACCAAAGCTCAACTTCTCTTGTAGTCAAAGAGGACACATCACCTACTTTTTATGGAGATGTTGGTAGATACCCTCTAGGTTCAATAGGGATGAGCAAGAGTTCATTAGGATTCAAACTTTGAAGGAAGCTAATAGAATATTAGCTCTTGTAATAGGCTTTTGTGACTTTTATGATTATGTAATGAGACTATTTTGTGCAATAAGATGAGTATTCAGATTTTCCTTCACTGATTCAGTTACAGAGGGCTAGGCTTGTGGGTTAGGGCCCAATCCATTGGCCTTAGTGTCTCTTCTATATTCATGCTTATTTTATGTCATTGTAGCTAGTTTTCTTTATGATTTTTAGCTATTTTCCTTACATTTCAATTCATTGTTTTTAGTTTTCTTCCATTTGTCTTTGTTGTAGTTAAGATTGCATAAATTTTGGTAGAATAGCTTATAAACTCAGAAAGTTGTGTCAAGCTTCCCTCTCTTATCTCTTGAGTTGGAGGTTAAGGAGGGTAGATCTTCACCATAGGCCAAAATTTTCTCTTTAGTTAATGATTGATTGGAATGAATATTTAGGTTGTTGTAGTGTCTTTAACATGTCTATAATACCAAATTAGGTTTATGTTTGAATGCTTAAGTAGGTTTTATTTCCAAAGTCAACTCGTCTTTTCCATTTCCTTCATCATATATTTTCCAAGGTTTGCTACATGAACATGTAGTTTGCTTGCAGGTTCAAGTGGAAAAAGAAAGGAATACTTCACCATCACCCTTATCTCCATTTCTCACCCATCAAACAACCTTCTCATCAAATTTCCTTCAATCGTTTTTTTGAGATTTTTACCTTCACACCATGATCAACCCTAGAAGTGTAAGACATGATTTTCAAGAGGTATTGAGATTGGAAAATAGGTTTTCCACCTTCCATTCATACAATTAAACCTCAACTCAACCTCCCATACACTTTTATCGTTCATTTTTTGCCTTGGATTGCCCTCAAACTGTTTCCTGTACGAGTTCAATACTTTCCTATAGTACTACACGAAACTTGTAGCAGAACTAGTAGAAGCATGAGTGGGCCCCTGGTGAAGCCCATAAACCATCATCAAGATCATATGGACTTTCCAAAACCATCAATACACCTCCAAACCTACATCCATGAGTTCAAAACCTTCCTAAGCCTCCTTAGCACCTTCTCCTCCTTGCTGCAAAACAATGCATTTACAAGCATAATTAGGTCATGATTAGATGCATGAGTAAAAGAATGATAGTTAGAGAATTAATTATACAGATTGTGTTTATCCATTTGGCATAGTAATGTGTGAGTAGATTAGCCTTATTTCTTCAATTTAAATTCAGCCATTTACTTCATAAAGATACCTAATTTTCTTATATTTCTCGCCAAAGTTTAAATTGCAGATTTCTTTCCTTACAGTATAGCTAGATTTATTTTCTTGCTTTAGAATATTCATTTGATGGCTAATTGAGTAATTCTTTTGAGTCAATTATAGTTCTAGGTCTATATCAGAAGTGTGACAAAATTCACTCAGAAACCCTAGAAATAACACCCTTTTGTAGGACTTAGAAGAGGATGACATGAGTAGAATGCATCTTCTATGTATATAACATTTTCACCTTCAATTTTATAGAAAATACGAGTTGATAAAGTAAATTAGAGTAGCCTCTGGGAGTTGTAGCATTCTTGGTGCAATACCAGGGCTCACCAATTGTCAACCATTTAGATGGAGTAGAAAAAGAAGTAGGTGCAGGAATTTCTAAACCAAGGGATCATAAGGCCAATTTATTCTCCATGTGGTTCACCTATTGTGTTGGTGCCAAATAAGGATGGCACATGGACAATCTGTGTGGACTACAAAGCATTAAAAAAATAATGGTGAAGAATTGGTACCCTCTCCCTCACATTGATGATTTATTAGGTCAATTGAAAAAGGTTTTCTATTTCACAAAACTTGACTTATGCAATGGCTACCATCAGATGAGGATTGCATAATAGGATGTATGGGCGACTACATTCAAGAAAAAACATGGGTTTCTTGAATTGGATGTTTATGCCATTCAGACTATGCAATGCTCCGACCACATTCATGAGGGTGATGAATGATATTTTCTGGCCTCCTCTTGATGTTTTTGTACTTGTGTATCTTGATGAAATTATTATTTTTATTAGGATGTGGAATGATCATGTGAGCCATATTAGAAAGGTGCTTTATGTTTTTCAAAAGGAAAAATTGTATGTCAAAATATCTAAGTGTGAATTTGCTAAAACCTCTTTGGTTTACTTAGGTCACATTGTTGGAGGTGGAAAATTTAAAAAATATCCTTCTAAAGTTGATGTGATTGTGAAGTGGCCTAAACCCACCAACGTTACAAAGCTTTGTAGATTTTTGGGTCCAGTGCAATACCGGAGAAGTTTCATGTCCAACTTCTTCATTATTTAATCCCCCTTACATACAATGAAAAGTGTTAGGAAAATATTTGAGTGGGGAGAAAAGAAACCTTTGATATGCTAAAAGAAAAGATCAATATTGCACTAGTTTTGGCCTTACCGGACCTCCAATAATGTTTTTAGATCAAGACATATGCCACTGGGTACGCCATGGGAGATGTATTAATATAGGAAAGGAAACATGTATGTTACCATTCAAATACATTCTCCCAAGATGTTGTGAATTATCCCACATGTGACAAGGAGTTGTATGCCTTTCTTTAAAGCGTGAAAATATGGAAGAAATATTTCATTAGAAAGGAGACCATAATTCAAAAATATCACCTACCCTTGCAATACCTCCAGTCGCAAACCAAGCTTCAAAAGTCACGTCACTTTTGATGGATGGGATTCCTTGAGCAGTTTCACTTGGTAATCAAATACAAGAAGGGCACTAGCAAAAATGTGGAAGATTCTTTATTGCCATGCTATATTTGTGTCTAAATTTCTTCAAAATGCTTCTTTGTCTTTTGAAAGTTATGTTGAACAATATGTTGGTGATGAATATTTTAGGGAGATTTATGGAAATATGACTTATGGATCACATTTAGAAAATTAAAATTTGTAGGGAAAATTATTGTACCATCTTGGAAAACTTTGTATTCCCACCAAATAAAGAATAAATGTAATCAGATAGGCACATAAATCTCTTGTGTTAGGTCATTATGGTGTAGAAATAATTTTGTTTCATGTAGAGAGGTTTTTTTATTAGCCTCACATGAAAAATATTGGGACACGATATGTAAATGGATATGTGTTGTGTTCAGTTTGAAAGCCCTCTAATAGAAAATTGGGCTCTACATACCACTCCATGTTGCGATTCGTCCATGGGAAAGTGTGTCAATGGATTTTTTTGGTAGTTTTCCATTTTCTAGGGTATGTCATGACTATTTGTATGTTGTTGTGGATTGGTTTAGAAAAAAATGTGTCATAAGGCCTTGTAAGAAGTGGGTCAATGCAAAAAATACTTCTCATGTCTTCTTCCCATTTTCATAGGTCCACTTTGAGTTTCCCATATCCATTATGTGTGATCGAGACTCTCGCTTCCTTGGAGAGTTTTGGACAAGTTTGTGGATAATGGTGGTCACTAAACTAAACAGGAGCATGACATTTCATCTATAGACCAATGCATAAACAAAATTTGTGAACTACATAATGATACATTTACTCATGGGATATTGTGGAAAACATAACAAGGTTTGTGATGAGTAACTTCCCTATGTAAAACATGAATACAATTGGTTAGTGCATTCATCAACTCAGAGCTCACTGTTCGAGACTTTATTTGGATATTTTCCAAAGGATTCCCGAGAAATGTTCTTTGGGAGAGATGAATATTTTAGTGAGAAAATAGATAGGGCTAAATAATGGAATTTAATTCAGTGAATTCAGATGATTCACAAAATGGTGCTAGAGCAGTTGGAGAAAAGTAAAGCTCGATACAAATCTTGACATGAAAAGCACCAATTTTATCACCAATTCCAGGTTGGAGATAGGGTGTGGCTCCACATCAACAATGACAGGATCAAAGGGGAAGGAAAAAAATTAAGACTAATTTTATATATCCCATTAACCTTATTAGAAAATATTGGAGACAATTATTTTCATCATGACTTTCTAGCATACATGCAAATGTACTCAGTGGTGAACATTGAAAACATGAAGCTTTATCATGGACACCGAAGAGGTTGGACAGGTTCCTATAATGAAAAACTTTGCACCCGAATACTTAGAAAAGCTACCCAAGGATATAATTCTTGACAGGGAGACAAGTACTTCATGACAGGAAGATGTGGAGTACCTTTGTATTGGTTTCAAGGGAATGCATCCTAAAAGGAGGGATGGAATGATTTCAAGGGAATGATTGAAAAAGAGAAAGTGAGGGAGAAATTCCCCCATTTTCTAATTGAATGATAAATATTTTGGCATCCTAAAAGCTTGTTTTAATTCAAGGGCCCTTGAGTTGCAAGTTCTTCCCACTCCACTACATATAAACCATTTCCTAAAAGCTTGTTTTAATTCAAGGGCCCTTGAGTTTCAAGTTCTTCCCACTCCACTACATATAAACCATTTCCATTCGCTTATTGGTGGAGGATAAGGAAGAGATATTACCAGTGGAATCGAGAGAGGAACTAGGAGGGATGATCCCTAATGTTAGGTTTCAGAAGCATAACCCTGATGCAGGGGTATATTTTTTATGCTGAGAAGATTCCATGGTGGTATAGACGTGCTAGTGTAAGAAAGGGATCAAAATTATATTCATTTTTCATAATTTTCTGCCAGGAATCCAAGTGCGTAATATATTTCTCCAGCAAAGGTCTCCATTTTTAGGTCATCCACGAAAGTGGAGGTATAAGGTGTCATTTTATAAGTTATTTTGATTTATTTATGCTACCATTTCATAAAATAGGCCCCCCCACATTGAGGAGGGCCCAAAGACATAACCCACATTAGGTGAACTAGGTTATAAAATTGTCTTGTGCCTTTGATCTAATGGTTTCTTTTGATTTTGACTTCTTTCATGTGTTTATGTTACTTGTTTACGTGCTCTTTTAAATGAAATTTTTTATTCAGCCTGGAGGTAAACTATCTAGGTCATCATATATATTATCAATGTCGAGTAACAGGTATTCATTTTTTATGGTCAACTTGTTTAATTGATTGTAATCTATTCACATTCTAAAAGTAGCATATTTATTTTTCACAATAACACTGGCTCTCCCCAGGGTGAAACCCTACATCTAATGTAACCTTTAATGATTAATTCCTGTAACTACATTTTCAGTTCTAATAATTTGGGAATACTCATTTAGTAAGGTGCTCTAGACACTAGGGTGGCTCCTTATACTAAATTAATAGAGAAATTTATGTATTTATGTGGAGGTATTCCTTCAATTTATTCTAGTAATACGTCTTTAAACTCCATCATAATTGACAATTGATCTAATTTTTTACCTTTTGTCCTTTGAGCATTTTCTTCAATCTAGACACAAAAGAGTTAATTACCTTTTCTTTCACTTCCTTTCAGCTATAGTGCTGAAATTTTCCTAACTATAATATTATTTGGTATACCTTTTATTAATTGTCATATTACTTCTTCATTGACACACATCATCGTCTTTTCTAAACAAATTACTATGGTTGTGTGATTTTCTAGCTAATCCATACATATGAATAAATCATACGAAACTAAAGGAAGGATGTTTAAGTTTACTTTTGTTGGATAGTCATTTCGACTTACAATACACTATTTTACATGGTTGATCACTTTCCTTTTGGTACCCGTTGCTACTTTTACTAACCATGCATTATTAAATTTTTCAACTTTTAAATTACACTTTTCCATTATTTTTGGACTAATATAGCTAAGAATATCCCCTGGCTCAATTATAAAGACACAAGATGGTGCACTATGTTACCTTGAATATTGATCATGATGGATTGGTCCTATGCTTGTCTATATTCTAAGGTTGCACTTACCTTTGGAATATTTCTTGCAATACCATTCACTATTGTTGCTTCATGCACAACTCGTATGTTCTAAAAAGATCTTGGGTTGTGAGGATAGTCCCTTAATAGGTTAGGTTCTCTATATCCCCAACACTTCGAATGTTCCTTTTCCTTAACTGTAATTATCATTTTATTATTTAGCTCCATTGGTTTTGAACCGCTTTGAGATTGAGAATATTGGGGTGGATTACTTGTGCTAAATTTTTTATGTTGGTGATCCCTTCCAAAATTCCTTAGATATGAAGGTTTTTTTCTCTTCATACCACTTTCAAATTTATTTGTATCCTTGGTTTTCTAGGATTTTAAGCCTTCCCCTCTAATTTAAAACTGTTTATAGCATAGTTGTGCCTTTTTCACTGCTTCATCCATTTTTTTATGATTTTTAAACACAATCCTTTCTTTATAAGAGACGAGAAAGAATTTTAAAAATCTATATACTTTGGCCTTCTCTTCCTTGATGTAGAGGACATAACGTAATAAATTGATGAATTTGTAAATGAATTCATCCTTAGTGAGTTTTCCCAACCTTAAATAATATAAATCATTTTCCCCATCATCATAGCACCATTAATTTAAATATTTATACTTCAATTATTTCTAGAATTCCTCCCATGAAATTGTCTTCTCCCCAAAACTATGAGATATTTTGACCTCCTCCCACCAGAGAGCAAATTTCCCCTGCAACTGGTAAATTGTGTCTCTGTTATCATAATCATAGACTTACAAATAATTTTTCATATTAATAATACATCCTTATGCGTCATCATTGTCTCCATAAAATGTAGGGGTTTTTACTTTTTTAATTCTCCCTATAACTCTATTTTATTTTAAATTATTTTTTTGTGCCTTTGGATAAGTATTTTTAAATCCATTTCCACTTTCTGACTTTTACGTTTCTGTCTCAATAATTTTCCTCTTTAGGGGGTCTTCCTTATATCCATCCCCCTCCATCTCCATAAGTTTATGATTTGAATTTTTAGTCAAATACCTAATCAAAGTTTCTTGCCCCTCACTAGCCTTTGGAAACCTTTCATGAATGGTTCTTATATTAGTCAATTATTCTTGTAAAATTCTCATAATTTTATGGAATTTAATCCCTCAAGGGATATTCTCTCCTCTAAATTCCACATAAATCCCCTCCCCTTCCACAAGATGTGGATTTGAAGCTTCTTCCATCTTGTGTTGTGACGGTGCTTTAATTTTTTACCTTATTAGCAACAACAACACACATCAGTTTTCATTCATAATCATATATACAATTCTATACACATTATTCTCTTGTCGTGGTTTTATGTAGGCCTAGCTTTTGAACCTAAGGCTCTAATAGCATATGTCACATCTTTAAGTTTCACACTTAAATATTTTTTTCTTTTTCATGCTATATTTAGTTAACTAAAAGTTTTTCTCATTGTACTATTTTTCTTGAACATGCATATGTATTCAATAGTGAAATATTCAGAGTTCTCCACTTTATCTTGAATAATTATGCCTTTGGTGTAATATTGTGTTTCATTTTTAGCCATACTTTATGCTTACTAATCGTTTTATTTCCATCATAATAACTTTATGTGTATACCTATATCTTTTTATATCAATTAGCATATCCCTTTTTTAGCTTGATAATATATATTACATATGTGAACACTCTACCTTTTCCTTGAGCCCATTTCATGGAACAAAATTAGATGTAGCTCTCTTATCCCTTATTTTTTTTATTTCTTTTGATTTCACCTAAATATTTTATGAGAATAGTTCTCAAGTGATGGCGTTTATGTCAGATAGTGGCTTGTTTAAGGTCTATTGTGGCATGTAATAACGCTTGATAGTTTTGGAATGGCCAGAAGGCTCCTACCCATGTGAATAGCATGTGATGTTGGTACTTAGTTATTTTAATAGTGGAGACCAAAGTTGTTTCATTCAAACATTAGGATTTGATTGGAACAAACCCTAACCATATACCCTAGTCTCCCTTTGTCTATTCGACCCTCTTTTTCTTTTGACAATCCATACGGTGTCACACTAAGTTTTGAGGATATCAATGTATATGATACATATTTCAATGGCTCTTTAGCCTTCCCTACACCTATATTTTTTACTTCATGGCACTTGTCTTCCCCAGGAGGAAAGGACAAACTCGCACAAGAAAAAGTTTGGTATTTATTTGTACTTATATTAGGTCTCTTATTCTTTTCAATTCATCGTCCACCATTATGTTTAAATTCCTTCATGTGTCTTGTACATTTCAAAATTTACCAATTTCATGGAGGAATCTAGAAGGTATTTTAAACCCCTTGGTGTATGGTGGTTTCAATTTCTAGTTTGGTGTTTCCTCCTGATACCCTGGGTTTTCTTATTTTTTTGGGAAATAGTTATGGCTCAATCACAATTTTGATTTCTGGGGTGATAACACCAGTTTTTGGACCCCAAAATTGGACCTTGTCTCCCTTAATTTGGTAACATATTTCTAGTGAACGTTGGATTAAGTGGGATTGAATGAATCCTATGAAATTTAGTGGGTTACCTTAAAGTTCTTCACCCAACTACTCAATTTCTCCAGATCTTCAGAGGAGGTTTCTGTAGATTTTAACACTATACATAAATTATCTATAATGAATTCTTAAAACATAAAATAAACAATAGCGAGAGCATAAAACATAAAACAAATATACACAAATATTTTCCCCTACATCCCATAAGAGAGACAACCAGATTGATTTTTTCATTATATTACTTTCAATGTTACAACACATATATATATACATGTTGAAGCATTCATAAACTCCAATCCATTAACCCTGTATTAGAAGATACTCGTAGTTCCCTTGGCCAGATCTAAAAAATCCCATAGAGAGAAAACCATCATGCCCAAAACCATGTGGAAAATGAATGCACAAAACCATAGGTAGGTATGCCCACCTAATATAGGGTAAAAAATAATTCTCAAGGCACTGTCCTAGACCCCATGCAAGGGAAGTATCGCCCACTTGTTGCACCTGACGCAAGCATAGGGGGTTATTTCCCCTTGTTCTGCCTAACACAAGCATGGGGGGCTATTGTACCCCTATTACGCCTGATGAAAGAATAGGGGGGTTGTCTATCCCCCTCTTACCCACTGATTCTCGTCGATATCTATTCATGGAAATAATATAACACACACCCAACAATTTGGTATATATTTTTTTTAATTTATTCACATTTTTTGTATATGCATACAATCCATGTAATGGTCTAGGGTTTTTTAGAATCGAACAACATATGAATATGACCAATTCACTGCATGAAATTTTATCTTATTCTTTCTTGACATATGGGTTTTAGATTTGGGGCTTGGGGTTTTGAAGTACTTGCCCAACAGATTTTGTAGTTGGAATTTCTTGATTTCTTTAAGGTTCCTCTTTGTCTCCTATAATGACACCATGAAAGTTATCATAATATGTTGCACACAGGGTTGGATTGCTGGTTTTTTTGGCTTGTGGAAGTTATATCCCACCTCTCTTATTCTACTCACACTCTATAAATTTTCCATTTCTTCCATTGGGGATTTGTAACCCCCAATGAAGTTTTCATTTACAGGTATGTGTGTTGGCTCAAAGGGGTGAATTTTTGCTAGAGATTAGCTTCATTTCCAAAACTTCATGTCACTCATTGTGTCATAGATTGGTTCCTACCAATATTCATCTCGTAGATTCCGAACACAAGACAAAAAAATTTCGAATTGTTGTTTCCAACACAATTTGAGATTTCTTCACAATTTCATTAGTTTACTCTATGCAGGATGTATTTTCAATTTTCTATGTTGATGTGTTCTGCACCATTATTACTTTTATAGCCTAGGGCCTCACAAGTTTTTCTCGAATAGCATTTACTAGTGTGTGAATATATATATATATATATATATATATATATATATATATATATATATATATATATATATATATATATATATATATATATATATATATATGGTGATTTTATTTGGGAGGCTTGCATCGTTTTATTATTTTAGCCAATGGAGATTACTGACCAAAGTTCCACCAAACTCTTTTCCTTAAATATCATATTTAAGGATCAGTATTGTACAGATTTTGGAAAGAGCATGACAATATGGGAAGTGGATTCCCATATTAGCTCCTAAATAAAAATTGGAATATATTAAGTTTTCAACATTAAATTATGGAATTACTCTAGCGGTATACAATATCATTATATAAATAAAATTATGAATTGAAATTGTACTCAAATTATAGTAAAAAATATATTTCAGAATTTCAATATGAATATCATTACAATAAATATAGAAACTTTATATATAGATAATAAGATGTATATTATGCCATTCCTCGTCTACATAGAAGAAATAGACGAGTATATCCAAGGAGTGGTTAGCAATAGGAAGGTGAATTATAAAAAGTGGAAATAATAGAAAATATAAATTATATATTATGTTAATTGGATATATGAAGAATTTATAAATTTCACAATTCCCAAACAAGAATTCTAGGTGGAGAAATTGAATTATAAGTAAATAAATTATGTAGTCTATGAAAGATTAAGATTGCATAGAAAATCGAAATCATATTTCATAGTAATTCCTAATTAGATATCTATGTCCAAATAAAACTATTTCAAATTATTGGAATAAAACTCTATGAAAACAATGAATTAGTCTAAAGATACCCTATACGTTTGGAAGAAGAAAATTCTTAATAAAAATACCAACTTCGATGCTATGACCATAAAGGGGAGAAGAACTTACCGATGACGAAGAATGGAATGTATCATTTGGCTTTGGAGTATGACATAGTCTCCTCGATACCAGAAAGAGATACATTTTAATGTACAATAGAGTTCGAATCCATATCGAAAAAAAAAATTGACAAAGTTTGTAATAATTATATCAACAATAAAGGAAAATGAATTCCATCTAAGTTCAGGAAAATTCATAAAATTTTTTCCTATGTAACTATAATAGAGAAATCGTAAAATTTGAGCATAGTGGACCATTAAATTATGACAATAAAACCCTAACAAAACTTTTGCGAAAAACCAAGAATCCAAAATTGGGAAAAATTCAATGATAGTAAAGAAATGACTGTGTATATTAAATAAAATGGAAAATCAAGGTGAAGTAGAATCTAAAATAAATGAGAATACATAGATAGAACCTCAGAAAAATAATGTAATAATTCCAGTAAATAAAAATGAAAATTCCTAAATATAAAAATGATAATTCATCCACTTGATACGAACCAGAGGCATGACCAGTAAACACATCGAATGGAAAAACTCGTAGAAATAGTAACCTCAGAGAAGAATGAAAATACAAAAAATAACATTAGGGCTACATAGTTCTGGGAACGAGTGAAATGGAAAAAACATAAAACAATTTAGAGGTTGCTTACCTCATCATTCATGCTGACATCTATGCACTGGACACAGAAGGAATTGAGAAAGAATCCAAATGCAGATATACCTTGTCAAAATAATTGAAATTAAATATAAAATTGTGAACGAAAATTAAATTATTACCATAGAAATAACAAACCAAGACAAATGCGGGAAAGAATACACCAAAATAGTGAATTAAGGAACGAAGAGCATGTTACCTATAAATGATATCTAAAAAAATGCTGGTTTAAAAGAGGAAACACAAATTCAGGATCCCACTAAATTACACACAACATGAGAATAGGAGAAGGGAGGGCATTATAGTAATATGCCCTTCAATATCATAGAAATTAATCATAGGAACATCAAAAAGGTCTCTCTCTTTGCATTGACTTCTCAAAGCAGAATACTAGCCAAATGAAAAACCAAATGAAACAATGAAACCCTAACTAAGGACATTCAATGACTGAAGAGTCGTAAATAAATCTCCAATGTTGATATCCATCCTACATGGGTCCTCTCAAAATATGTAGGCCATGTGATATTCAGGTGGAAATGTACCTCCATTAAATGGCTTATGAATGAAATGATAAGATGCAAAGGGAGAGTTAATGCGATACAGGTATAATCCCATCATTAATAAATCGAAATGTCCCTGTCATGCAATTTAATTAAAAATAACCTTTATCTATGACAATTTGAATTGAAAAATAGGACGGTGATATAACATAATTAAATGTATGTTGAAATAGGTGGAGTATGGAAAAAATCGTTGGGTAATACGTTGCATTGGGTTGTATATATTGAATGAATAATCATTATGTGGGTTATGTAGTAACATATATAAAGTTACTATGCCACTAATTAATAACATCATAGGCTTATTACTATTATTCAACAGATCGATATAGTTGTTGGAAAAGTTATGAGTTTTAAAATTATAACATGAATATAATAGATTGTATGTCTTAAAAGTTATTAAAGAGGGTAAATGATTAAATTGTGAAAGGAGACAACGATAACTATTATAAAATACATGTGGTAGACATGTATTATAAATTAAAGGTGAGAACACCTTAAAGGTAAAATAAGTATGGTACTTATTAGCTAATTTTAATTATTGTGTTGGATAAATAGACCTAGGAAATAATCTCTAAAAGAGGAAAATTATAAACCAAGACAAATTTTTATGATTAAAAAAGTTAATAAAAAAGGGGTAGACCTTGGTTTTACATTGCCATTATTAATTAAAAATGACGAGTATGTCAGAACATAACAATCATCATGACCATAAATAGTAAAAAAAAAAAAAATTGGTTAGTGGGAGTTGCTACAAATGGTATCAGAGCCCATGTTGCAAACTGTGGGCTTATGGGTCCCAACACGAATAAATAAATAAATAATAAATAAATAAAAATTATGTTGTTAAAAATTTAGTTTAATTTTTTTGTGAATACTAATTAAAATATGTGTACAGTGATTGAAGTGTAGAAACAATTGCAGCTGTTGTCATGAATGAAAGAGAAGAGTTGTACGTAGAACTGGGGGGTGGAGGAGCTCCACCAGATCCAAATGCTCAAATGCTGGAAATGATAAGGAATATGCATCACGAAATGGTTCAACTAAGGCCTAGCAATGAATGGTTGATGCAGGCAAGTAATGAGAAAGAGAGGTCAATCAGGGAATTAACCTCCATGTCTAGTCATCCCAGTGAAGACCAAGAAAGAAACAGAAAATAAACTCAACCCAACTCAGAAGGGTCTAAGAGAGGGGAAGAATCTAGATAAAAATCAAGAAAGAAAAAGGAGGTGCAAGGGGAGTTCCGTAAAATTAAGCCTCCAAAATTTGATGGGAAAAGGAAGAGGATGCAAAAGCTTGGCTCCTAAACATGGTCAAACACTTCTAGGTATATGAATAAAGAAGTAATCTGAAAGAAATAATGGCAGTTTACTAGCAGGTAAAGCCACTCTTTGATGGGAAGAGACAAAAATTATACATTTGCTTGATGGAAAAACTACTTCATGGGAAGAATATCAAGAGAAATTCAAATCTAGATAGCTTAGTGAGAGGTATTATGATGACAGAGCGAAGGAATTTCATGAGCTAAGACTCAGACAACTCAATATTGATAAATTTGAGATAAAATTTCAAAATTTACTTCGCTATGTGCCTTACATCAGGGAAGAAAAGGCCAAAGTGCAACAATTTCTGAATTTCCCACCTACCATCTACAAAGAAAAAAATTGAATTTGATAATCCTAAAATAATGGATGAAGTTGTTCATAAAGCAAGACTGTACTACTATAAATTTAAAGGAAGAAATGATGAACTGAAAAAAATGGCAGAATAAAGAGAAAGGGAAAGTGAATTCAAGTAAAAAATGATAAAAACCAACCTATCTAAAGAATTTTGGAAAAAACCACCATCAGAAAAATTTTAATGCTAGTGGGGAAAATTAGACAACACATTCCCACACTAGTTCCAAGCCAATGGAAAAAAATAGAAAAAGAGGAGTAGTAAAAGTGAAAGAACCATTAAAATGTTGGGGGTGGGGAGAACCTCGTATGTTGTGAGACTGCCCACATAACACTTGTACAATCCATAATATTCAGGCAGTATGAGAAGTCACTATAGTAAATGACATTGCCCACATTATTCCACGGAGCAGTGTGACATTAGAAGACAGACATGTTGAAAACCAATCAACAATGATTGAAATTGAAGGTATGATTGCTAACCAAACTCTTTCTATTTTAATCGATCTAGAAGCCAATTTAATTTATATCATCCCCCATATAGTTGAAAAATGTAAATTAAAAGCTGAAAAATTTCAGCACTCTTGGTTGGTGCAGCTAGCTACAGGAATAAAGAGGAAATACACACATAAACTCCCTAAAACTATTGTAAATTTAAATGGATATAAAACTGAAATCCAATTAAACATTCTCCATCTAGAATCTTATGATTTGTTTGTAGGAATGGATTGGATGGGACAACAGAAAGAAATATTAAATTTTGCTTCGAAAAAATAGTGAATTTCACAAATGTTGTAGGAAAACTTGTAATAGTAAAAGGAAAACCAAAACTAATATCTATCAAATAGATTTCTGCATTACAATTAAAACAGATAGAAATAAAAGGATGTCAAGTATATGTTGTCCAGGTTTAGGAATTGGGAAAAAAAACATAAAATGAGGTTGTAGAATACTTACCTGTAGTCAACGAATTTAGGGATGTATTCCCAGAAGAAATATCTCCTATACCCCCTAAAAGAGACATTGATTTTTCCATTGAACTAGTAACAGGAGCTACCCCATTTTCCAGGGCACGATATAGAATGAGTATTCTTTAAATACTGGAGTTGAAACTTCAATTACAAGAATGATTAGACAAAGAGTACATTATACCAAGTGTGTATTCGTGGGGAGCACCAGTTTTGTTTGTCAAAAATAAAGATGGCACTATATGGATGTGCATAGACTACAAACAGTTGAAGAAATTAACTATCAAGAACCGATATCCTCTTCTAATAATAGCCAATCTATTTGATCAAAGGGCGACACCATATTCTCAAAAATTGATTTGAGAACTAGATATCACTAACTCTGGATTAAATATGAATACATCAACAAAAGAACCTTTAGATTTGGATATGGACATTATGAGTTTGTAGTCCTACCCTTTGGACTCACAAACATCCTTGCTACATTCATGTGCTTATTGAACAATGTTCTACATAAATATCTAGATAAGTTTTTATTAGTGTTCATATATGATATAATCCAAAAATGAAGAAGAACACCAAGACCATCTTAGAATAGTACTGCAAACCCTTAGAGAACACTGACTATATGTAAAACTCAGCAAATGTGAATTTTATAAAAACAAGATCCAATATCTGGCTCATGTCATGTCTAAGGACGAATTAGCAGTAGATCTAGAAAAGGTACAAGAAATATTGAATTGGGTTGTACCCACACATGTACTAGCAATACGATCATTCATGGGTTTTTATAGATACTACCAGAGATTTGTGGAAGGATTTTCTGCATTAGCCTACCCCATTACATAATTGTAGAAAAAGGAGTAAAGTTTGAGTGGAAAGATAAGATTCAAAGTAGTTTTGAACAACTAAAACAGAAATTAACTACTGGACCTATATTGAAAATTGTTGATCCAAAAAATGAATTTATAGTGTGTATTGATGCATGTATTGAGGGGCTAGGAGGAGTATTGCTGCAAAACAATGTAGTAATAGTTTATGAATGACAAAAAGTAAAGAAACATGAGTAGAGTTATGAAGTATATGACTTAGAAATAGTTGTTGTTATACATGCACTAACAATGTGGAGACATTATCTGTTGGGAGATAAATTCATATTAATGACACATCACATAAGTTTGAAATATTTCTTTACCCAATCGGATTTTAATTCCAGTCAAGCAAGGTTGTTAGTTTTCCTTACTGCGTTTGATATGGAAGTCAAACACATAAAAGGGAAATAAAACAAAATTGTTGATGCTTTGAGTATACATCCTCATAAAATTTTGACATATACAGGTAGTAGTATAAATTTTTGTGTAGAAGAACAAATTCAGTGAGTATTGTTGCAAGATCCACAATATGTAAAATTGCAAGAAAAATTACAACAAGAAGAAATTGTAGGATATACCAAAATCTAACAAGGACTAATCAACTACAAAAAAATATTGTATATTCCTAATGTAACATCTTTAAAACATGAAATATTAGATGAATACCATAAGAGGCATTATGTAGGTTATCCTGGTTATCAAAAGGTGATAACATCATTAAGGAAAAACATGTTATGGGCATGCATGAAAAAGGATGTAGGTGATTACTTGGCAAGGTGTTTGGAATGTCAACAAGTAAAATTAGAACATCAACATCCTGCAGGACTGAATCCTCTCCCTATTCCAGAATGCAAGTGTGAAGTGGTATCAATAGAATTTATTACCGGATTTCCAGGTACTAAGTATCAACATGACTCTATAATGGTGGTAGTGGACACTCTAATTAAAGAAACACACTTTTTTCCAGTGCAATCTACTTTAGGCACAACACAAGTGGCCAATGTATTCATGAAAGAAATTTTTAAACTCCATGGAATTCCAAAAATGATTATCTTTGATAGAGATGAAAAATTCACATCAACATTTTGGAAAAATTTGTTTGGAGGAATGGGTTTAAAGTTGAACTTCAGTACAACTTTCCATCCTCAAACAGATGGAGAGACTTAGAGAATAAATCAGATATTGGAAGACATGTTGCACATGTATGTGATGGACAAACCCACTAAGTGGGAATATTTTCTGCATTTGGCAGAGTTTTCCTATAATAATAGTTATCATGCTTCAATTAATATTAGTCATTTTGAATATCTACATGGAAGAAAATTCCATACTCCACTCAGTTGGAGTCAACCAGAGGAGAAATTAGTCATGGGCAAGAAGAAATACATTAAATGGAGCAAACTATGAAAATAATTTAGCAGAATATTAAAGTAGCTCAATATTGTCAGAAGAGTTATGCAGACAAGAGAAGATTTCACAAAGAATTCAGAGTTTGAGATTATACTTATTTAAGGATTAAGCCTCGCAAAAGTACATTGGATGCCGGTAGTTGTGCTAAGTTAGCACTACGCTACTATAGACCATTTGAGGTTTTAGAGAGAGTGGGGCCAGTAGCTTACAAATTAGCTCTACCTAGTCATATAAAAGTTCATAATGTTTATCATGTTTCCTTATTGAAGAAATATTTACATTACCCTTCTCATGTGATTGAATGGACTGTGATACAACTAGAAACAGAAGGGAATTTTCTTCCAGAGCCACTTAGTATACTTGAGCGGGAAGAAATCATGCTCCAAAATAGAACAATAGCTTAGGTGAAAGTGCAGTGGAGGAACTTTAAACCTTAGGAAGCTACTTGGGAGTGAGAATATGAGATGAAATAAAAATATCATTGAGTTTGTTACATGATTTCTCCATTATAATATACACAATAGCTGTGGGGTTTTCAGCTATAAGCTTTCCCCATACATACTGTGTTAATGTGTATGATGATTTGATGTGCTATCGCTTGTTTTATTTTCCGCATGTTTGATGATCTGAGTGGAAGAGATTATGTGTTGCATATAAATTCGAATTGTATGTGATCAGGATAGTCTCGGTGGATAATTAATCATTATTCAGAAAATTTCTACATGGTATTAGAGCTATTGAAGCAGATATTGATCATCACAGTGATTACAAACTTATTTCGGTAGACAGAAATCGTGATGCGCCCAAGCCTCCTGATCTATTCTTCCGAGTGAAAAGGTCCGTAAACGACCCTTGTGCCAAACTTTTTCTAGAAAAAAAAAATTGTTCTTGCGCATCTAGAGCTTGAGCTTGAGGCAGAATTCGTGTTTGGCAGTTGTAGCTTTGTCTTCTTAAGCTTAAGTTGAGTGTTCTTCATCAGCTTTGTACCTGAATATTCTTTAGCTGCGCCTTTGGCTATGTTGCATGAAGATGGAATGGAGGCAGATAGAAGATAATGGACTAAATTAGTCAGGATGTTACGTCCAAAGGTCACCGATATCCGTCAAGTCGAAGCATTGCAAAAGAAGATGGCGAAATGTCGAAGGATCCTGTTGGAGGGCGTCAAGGATCATATTGTATCCAGCCTGCATGGAAAGGCTACTCCATATTTAATGTGGAAAGCTTTGACGGATCTATTCCAGAGTAAGAGTGACCAAAGGAAGCCGGCGCTCAAAGACAAGCTCAGGAACATCAAGATGGAGAAGGGCGACAGTATCGCTAAATACCTCACGAAGTTCACTCAATGCAGAGATGAACTGGGAAGTGTGGGAGTTACTGTCGATGAAGAGGATATGGTCGACCTGGCTCTCCTTGGTCTTCCGAAGGCTTGGCACTCATATCAAGATAGTGTCAGTGGTCGGGAGAAGCTGTCGGGATGGGAGCGCCTTTGGGCGGATCTCATGCAGGAGGAGATAAGGAGGACTACTCGAGATGGATCTTCATCAAAGGGAGCTGATGAAGAAAACTGCGCTTTGGTGGCCAAAGCAAAGAAGGGGAAGGGTAAGAAACCTTCTCATTTCGGTGCAAAGGGCAAGAAGCAGGATATGGAGAAAGTGAAGTGTTTTCACTGCCATGATCACGGACATTATGCTACCAATTGTCCAAAGAAGAAGAAGAACAAGCAAGCGGGAAGATCTGCAGATGGAGAAGCTTTGGCTTCATAGTTCGAGCTTGAATTTTCACTAATCGCATGCTTGGTTTCAAGTGTGTTGGGATCGGTGTGGTTCTTGGACAGCGGTGCGTCATTTCATATGATGGGAGATCGGGATTTGTTCTCAGATCTGGAGGACAAAGATTTGGGTGTGCACATCGAGATGGGCGATGATGGTAGATACAGTGCGACTGGTATCGGTACCATATCCTTTCAGAGGGAGTCTGGTAAACCCTTTGTATTGAAGGATTTCATGCATGTACCTTGATTGAAGAAGAACTTGATCTCCGTGGCGATGTTGGAGGATAAGGGGTATGATGTGGTCTTCAGCGAAGGAAAAGCCTTCCTGCGCAGTAAGACTACTGGAGAGACCCGGAAGATAGGGGTTCAAACCAAGAACCTTTATCAGTTACAAGTAGATGGCTGCGCAGCAATGGCATGCAAGGCGGGAGAAGTGGTGAGCTGGGATGATGAGGGCGAACTGTGGCACAGGAGATTGGGCCACCTTCACCATGGAGCTTTGAAGATGCCGCAGCAGATTTCTACTGGGCTTCCTAAGGGCACTCTTGCGCAGTCAGATCAGTGCAAGGGGTGTACTTTAGGGAAGTATGTGAAAGCCACCTTTCACGAGAAGGATAGTTGTGCCACGACGATCCTTGAGAGAGTTCACACAGACGTGTGTGGTCCTTTCTTAGTTGCTTCGATAGCAAAGCACAGGTATTATGTGATCTTTGTTGATGATTTCTCTCGAAAGTGCTGGATCTTCTTCATGCAGAAGAAGAGCGATACATTCGCGAAGTTCTGTGAGTTTAAAGCACCGGTCGAGAAGGAGTCGGGGAAGAAGGTGATTGCTCTAAGGAGTGATAACGGTGGTGAATTCATCTCGGCTGAATTCAAGGAGTTCTGCAGCGTAGAAGGGATTCGGAGAGAGCTCATCGCACCCCATAACCCACAGCAGAACGGGGTGGCTGAGTGGAAGAACAGAACGATCGTGGGTGCTGCACGGGCGATGCTGCATGATCAGGGCCTACCCCTTCACTTGTGGGCTGAGGCATGCAATACAGCAGTGTATGTGCAGAACCGTTGTCCTCACAAGGTTCTTGGCATGAGTACACCAGAGGAGGCTTATTCTGGCAAGAGGCCCGATATTTCCCATTTGCGGATTTTCGGATCTCCTGTCTACATGCATGTGACGAAGGATGCAAGAAGGAAGCTGGATCCAACTGCTGAAGTTGGAATATTTGTGGGGTACACCGATACACCTCACAACTATCGGGTGTATGTGCCAGACAGTCGCAAGACTGTTGTGCGACGGGATATAAAATTTCAGGAGGAGAAAGCCATGCAGTGTTCGCTTGAGAGGGAGCTACACTTGCATGCAGATGAGGAGCTGTTAGTTCCTAAGGAGGAGTTTCCGGATGTGGATCAGCCACAAGAGGAGGTTCAAGAGGTGGAAGAAACCACCCATGCAGCGCCAACCATCAGAGGGCGCATGCGCACTACAGAAGCTGAGCGACTGGCTCGGGATGCAGAGAAGGTTGTAGGACCACCCACAGCACAGCGCAGACAGAGGCAGTCACCGGATCGGTACACTGGATACATGGCTCTTGTGAGTCAATGTGTTGTGACAGAGCCATCCTCTTTTGAGGAAGCTGTGGAGGAACCCGCATGGGTTGATGCCATGATCGAGGAATATGATTCGATCGTCGGGAACAGTGCATGGGAGATTGTCCCAAGACCGGTTGGGAAATCAGTGGTGGGTTCGCGATGGATCTACAAGGTGAAGCAGGCGGCTGACGGGAGTGTGGAGAAGTACAAGGCGAGATTTGTCGCCCGTGGCTTTTCACAGATCGAGGGGATTGACTATGAGGAGACTTTTGCACTTGTCGCAAGGTACTCTTCCATACGGACGATCCTTGCTCTCTCAGCGCAGATGGGGTGGCACATTCATCAGATGGATGTGAAGACTGCGTTCCTCACTGGAGTTATTGAGGAGGAGGTGTACATAGAGCAGCCTGAAGGTTTTGAGATCTTCAGCAGTGAGTCGCATGTGTGCCGACTCAAGAGAGCACTGTACGGGCTGAAGCAAGCACCTCGTGCTTGGTACACTCGGATAGACAGCTACTTCACCGGCTTGGATTCTCCAAGAGTGAGGCAGATCCAAACCTGTACCAGATTGTGGTGGAGGGGAAGCTGTTGATCATCATACTGTATGTAGATGAATGTGACGAAGGATGCGAGAAGGAAGCTGGATCCAACTGCTAAGGTTGGAATATTTGTGGGGTACACTGATACACCTCACAACTACCAGGTGTATTTGTCAGACAGTCGCAAGACTGTTGTGCGACGGGATATAAAATTTCAGGAGGAGAAAGCCATGCGGTGTTCGCTTGAGAGGGAGCTACACTTGCATGCAGATGAGGAGCTGTTAGTTCCTAAGGAGGAGCTTCCGGATGTGGATCAGCCACAAGAGGAGGTTTAGGAGGTGGAAGAAACCACCCATGCAGCGCCAACCATCAGAGGGCGCATGCGCACTACAGAAGCTGAGCGACTGGCTCGAGATGCAGAGAAGGTTGTAGGACCACCTAAAGCACAGCGCAGACAGAGACAGTCACCGGATCGGTACACTGGATACATGGCTCTTATGAGTCAATGTGTTGTGACAGAGCCATCCTCTTTTGAGGAAGCTGTGGAGGAACCCGCATGGGTTGATGCCATGATCGAAGAATATGATTCGATCATCAGGAACAGTGCATGTGAGATTGTCCCAAGACCGGTGGGAAAATCAGTGGTGGGTTCGCGATGGATCTACAAAGTGAAGCAGGCGGCTGACGGGAGTGTGGAGAAGTACAAGGCGAGATTTGTCGCCCGTGGCTTCTCACAGATCGAGGGGATTGACTATGAGGAGACTTTTGCACCTGCCGCAAGGTACTCTTCCATACGGACGATCCTTGCTCTCTCAGCGCAGATGGGGTGGCACATTCATCAGATGGATGTGAAGACTGCGTTCCTCAACGGAGTCATTGAGGAGGAGGTGTACATAGAGCAGCCTGAAGGTTTCAAGATCTTCAGTAGTGAGTCGCATGTGTGCCGACTCAAGAGAGCACTGTACGGGCTGAAGCAAGCACCTCGTGCTTGGTACACTCGGATAGACAGCTACTTCACCGGGCTTGGATTATCCAAGAGTGAGGCGGATCCAAACCTGTACCAGATTGTGGTGGAGGGGAAGCTATTGATCATCATACTGTATGTAGATGATCTGATTTTGACTGGCGATGAGCAGTTGATACTTTCATGCAAGGAGGATCTTGCACGAGAGTTTGAGATGAAGGACTTGGGCCTCCTTCATTATTTCCTGGGATTGGAGATTTGGCAGTGCAGCGGAGGACTGTTTGTTTCTCAGGGCAAGTATGCCCGAGAGATTCTGGAGAGGTTCAACATGCAAGGCTGCAAGCCTATTGACACTCCTCTTCCTGGTGGTTGGAGGAAGGAGGATGCTACTTCAGCGGAGGTAGTGGATGCCACCGTCTATCGACAGTTGGTGGGGTCGCTTATGTATCTGGTCAATACACGACCCGATATATGCTATGCAGTTAACCAGCTTTCGCAAGCTATGGTTAAGCCTACCAAGCTCTTTTGGAAGGCAGGCAAGCATGTATTGTGTTATCTTAGTGGCACATCGGGATATGGTCTATGGTACAGACAGGAGGATGGAGCGAAGCTTTCTGGCTTCACTGATGCAGATTGGGCAGGGAGCCCAACGGACCGGAAGAGCACTTCTGGAGGAGTTTTCAGCATTGGGTCGACAGCAGTTTCCTGGTACAGCAGGAAGAAGAGATCCGTGGCACTCAGTTCAGCAGAGGCCGAGTACATGGCAGCAAGCTTGGCTGCATGTGAGGCTATTTGGATGAGGAAGATCCTCGCAGGTTTGTTCAGGTTGCATTTGGAGCCTACAGTGATCTACTGTGATAACCAGAGCTGCATCAAGCTCTCGGTTAATCCAGTATTTCATGATAGGTCCAAACATATCGACATCAGGTACCATCATATCAGATATTGTGTTCAGCGGAGAATCATGATGCTTTCATATGTTCCCACGGAGGATCAGGATGCCGACATCCTGACGAAGGCGCTCACCAGGAGCAAATTCGAATACCA
>CM076580.1:618087717-618318017 GCA_034641835.2 Pinus albicaulis
TTGGTATTTTGGATTTGCAGGGGCGCTGTGGGAATGGATTGAGTCCCCTTGCTTCGTTCCACTGCTGCAGCCATGGGTGAACCCGGGGGTGGGGAAACCTCTCCCACCCCTTCGCTTTCATCTGAAGAAGCCTTCCGTCGCCTTCTAACACAGAAAGGGAAGAAACGTCCTGCCCCTGAGGTTCCGAAATTCATTAAAAAACTTGAGGAAGTCCCTGAGATAGCCCTGCAAGAAGATCACCCGATTAAAATTGCCCTTGCCCTTGCTGACAGAGGGCTGGTTGGGAAATTTATGGGGCGATGGCCATCTACAAAAACCACGGATGATTGGATTCAACGCAACTAGAGGCCACAGCTGAAAAACAATGTGATCTGCTATGCGGTTGGCAGAGGTTTCTTCATTTTCGAGTTCACCACCAAAGAAGACCGAGATCTGGTTTTCAGAAATGGACCGTATTTCATGGGAAATCAGGGTTTTTATCTCAATAAATGGACCCCTGACTTTGATCCCTCAGTGGATGTTCCTAAGGAAGTACCAGTCTGGGTTCGGCTCCCTAACCTTCCGATCCACTGTTGGAGCTATCAATCATTGCAAAGGATTGGGAACGGTCTGGGCAGATTCATTGACAAAGCAGACAATAAAGGCCAATACACCTGTGCAAGAATCTGTGTGGAAGTTGACTTAGAGGCTGGTCTCCCCGAGGCGATTAAACTTACAGTGGGAGAATGGCATCACTATCAAAAGCTGGACTACAAGCAACTACCTTTCAAATGTAGAATGTGTCATGAACATGGACACTTCCAACGGAATTGCCCCAAATCCCCGGCCGGGACAAAGGAGGACGAAGAAGGATGGAAAGAAATCAAAAGAGGCAAGGCTATCCCTAGGCCAACAGAGAAGAAAATTTCTGGACCAGTAGGAAAGCCTCAGTCCAATCCAAAGGCCAATAAAGACCCAAATGTTGGATCCTCCTCAGGTGGGAACGCAGAAACCATCGGGGCTCAAGAAGAACCAGAAGACTTGACGAAGGAAGTAAAAGAAACTGGTATTGAAACAATCACCCCCCCAGCATCAGGAGGCAATGAAGGAAATATAGATAAGGAAGACCATATCAGCTTGGCTTCCGAATCTGATGAAGACTCAAAAGGAAAAACCTATGAATCAGACAGCTCACAAGTCACCCCTATCAAATCAGCCAGGGGTCGAAAATCCAAGAAGAAACAGAGAGAGGAGAAAACTTATCTGGATGTTCTCCAAGGCTCTCAAAAAACTCTCAAGGGAATGATGAATACTAGATCAGGGCGCAAGCACGGCTTGGCTCCAAAAGGAGCCACAATCTCCCAAGCCAATAAATAATGAAGTACGTCTCCTGGAATTGCAGAGGATTAGGCAGCAAGCTAAAAGAAGATGCCCTGAAAGATATAGTAAGAATGTATTCGCCTGAAATCCTTCTCATCCAGGAGACAAAGTTGGAGGAAACTCCCCTCCTCCATGCTAGCAAAACCTTTTGGCGTAAAGGTATTGGATGTGCTGTCAATGCAAGAGGCGCCTCCGGTGGAATCACTACCTTCTGGGATAGCTCTATCTATGACTTGATTCAAAAAGATAGCTCCTCCCATTGGCTTCTCACGAAGCTCCTCCATAAAGACTCCGGACAACAAGTAAGTATGTTCAATATATATGCTCATGTTCTTCCTTCTGAGAAAAAATACTGTTGGGACTCGATTTTGTCCTATCTTTCGCTGCACAATCCTGAAAACATTATCATAGCTGGTGATATGAATGTCACTCTTGCTGTAAATGAGAAAAAGGGAGGCTCCCCGGTCAGGGATCCAGCTAGAGAATGGGTTGAAGACCTCATGTTGGGATGGGAATTGGAGGATATCAAGCCCACATCCGGGAAGTTCACCTGGTCTAACAAAAGGGTGGGCCCAAATCATATTGCAGCTCGATTGGACAGATTTCTGGTCCAATCCTCTTTCCTAACTTGCGGTCTAATGGCCTCGTCCAAAATTCTGCCAAACAGCACCTCTGATCACAAACCCATTATCCTCGAGCTTTCCACGGATGAAAATCTTGGCCCTATCCCCTTCAGATTCAGTTCATTATGGCTTCAGCATGAGGGGTTCCAAGAGATGGTTTCAGATGCCTGGAACAGACCTATTCATGGTTCCCCTTTCTACGTGTGGGAAGAAAAAATGAGGGGGCTCAAAAGAAGGCTTAAGGAGTGGGCTAGAATGCTGAAAACTCCCTCCTCCAAAAGAAAGATGGCCTTGGACAGTCTTGCTGCCCACCAATTATCTTTGGAAAACTCAGTTGTTTCCTAAGACCTTCTTCAGAGAGAAGTTGACCTGCAAAAAGATTTCCATAAAGCAAGTAGGGAAGAAGAAGAACTCTGGAGGCAGAAATCCCGGGCTCTCTGGTTACAAGCCGGGGACAAAAATACTAGCTTCTTCCACAAACATGCTGAAGCTCGCAAGCAATTCAAATATGTTAAAGAAATTCACCACCAAAATGCGGTGGTTAAGGATTTTGAAGGCATCAAGCGGGCAGCTCACTCTCACTTCAAAGATCTTTACTCTGCCCCCGATGATCCACCAATGGATCCCCATGCCTATCCGATGAATTTGATTCCTCAATGTGTTCAAGATTCTGACAATTCTATGCTGATTGCTCTAATAAGCATGAATGAGCTTAAAAATACACTGGACAGTATGGAACCGGACAAAGCTCCTGGTTTGGATGGGTTCCCTGTTAGATTTTATCTTTCCTGTTGGGCCATAATAAAAAATGACCTTTTGAGAATGGTCAGGAAATCTCAATCTTGTGCAAAGATCGGAGGCGGCATCAACTCAGCTTTTCTGGCCTTGATTCCGAAAGAGAAAGGTGCAGCTGATTTCAGCAGATTCAGGCCAATCTCGTTGTGTAACTCTAGTTACAAGCTGATCACTAAAATTATAGCCAATCACCTCAAGAAAATCTTACTGGCCATTATCCCTAAAAACCAAGGAGGATTCATCAAAGGGAGAAAGATTCTTGACAACATTGTGCTAGTGCAAGAAGCTGTTCATTCAAGCTATCACCAAAAGGAGAAAGGTATGGTGATTAAGCTTGACTTGGCAAATGCTTTTGACAGGGTAAAGCATGAATTCCTGTTTATGGTAATGAAGAAAATGGGCTTCTCTTCAGCCATCATTAACTGGATAAAAGCCTGCATTGCTTCTCCTTGGATAGCGCCTTTGGTTAATGGGCGACCTTCAGATTTTTTCCAAGCCTCTCGGGGCCTAAGACAAGGCTGCCCTTTGTCCTCGCTTCTTTATGCCATTCAAGCCTCAGTTCTCAACTTTCAACTAGACCATAATCAACAGACTCAAATCCTTCCTGGCCTTCGTATGGTTCATCATGTCAAAGATATAAATCATGCCCAATTTGCTGACGACACTTTATTGCTGGGTGGGGCAAGCATAAACTCTGCTAAATCCTTTAAGAAGGAGCTGGACATTTATAGAGAGGTCTCGGGCAGCAAGATCAACTTTCTAAAAAGCACAATCTATAGCTGGAACTGCTCGGTTAAGGAATTATCAGATATTGCAAGGATTCTTGATATGGAAGGGTCTTGGGCCTGGGACTCCTTTAAATACCTAGGGGTACCAATCTTCAAGACCACTCCTAAAGTTGCCCATTTGATGCCACTGCTGGACAAGATTAAAAGCAGAATCCATGCCTGGGGTGCTTCATGGCTGAATAATGCTGGGAAGATCATTCTGATGAAAGCTATTCCCTCAAGTCTTCCGTTATATCAGCACTCTATCCTCCTTGCCCCAAAAACCTTCATCAACAAAATGGAAGCTCTCCTAAGGCGTTTTCTGTGGGAAGAGGGAAAAAACAATGAAAGAAGGCTGCATCTTGTTAAATGGGATTCTATTAAAAAGCCATTTATGGAAGGAGGTCTTCAAATTCGCGATCTGGCCGCTCAAAATCTGGCTTTGGGAACCAAGCTGCTATGGGACATTGTCTCTGGAAAATTAAGTTGGAGCAAGAAAGTCCTATGGAGAAAATATTTTCATGGGAAGCGCCTTAGATGCTTGGACCAGCTTCCTAGAACCTCCAAAGGTTCTCCTGTGTTTAAACTCTGCATCAAAGCTCTGGATCACTTCAGTCATAAGCTGTATTGGATTCCAGGTAATGGGCAAAAAATAAGAATCTGGGATGACCCTATTCTGGGTGATCAACCTTTGAATCAGATGGAAGAACTTACCAATATCAAAGACTGGCTCCAGGCTCGCAATTTAAACACCCTCTGGGACATCTCCACTTGGACGGAGGATAGTCTATGGGACAGCTGGCAACTGGGGGAGGTCCATCAGTGGCTGGAAGGTGAGCCTCAGTTCTTTTGGATAAAATTCAAGGGAAAGCTCCCTTAAAAGATTCAGCAAAGGACAAACGAGGGTGGGGTTCTGTCTTAGGTTCGTATACAGCATCTGAAGGCTACAAAAGTATTATGGCCACTCCGAATGTTCCTCCAAATCCTGCTCAATGGAAATTTATTTGGGATTCCCCCTCTCTTCCCAAAATTTATTTCTTTTGTTGGACGTTAGCTCACAACAGTATACTCACTCGTGATAATCTCCGCAGGCGTGGTATGGAAGGACCATCCTGGTGCAATCTTTGCATGTCGGATGAAGAAACAGCTGATCATTTTTTCTTAACCTGCCCCTTTGCGCTAGAAGTCTGGAAGGGGGTCCTTATGCTAAATTCTGATAAAATCGAGCTCCCTAGGAACATCCCAAATCTTTTCCAAACCTGGAGAAAATTATCTCTGTTTGGTCTTTCCAAAAATCACCTTCTCAAAAATTGCTGGCTGTGGATCCCCAAGATTTTTTGCTGGAAGTTGTGGCTGGAGAGAAACAACAGATTATTCAGAAACGAACGTTGCAATTCATCCAGAGTCATCACCAAAGTCAAAGCTCTATTGGGTGAAACACTAGAAGCTAATTCTGCCAAAAAGCCTGGAAAAGCTCTGAACAGAGAGGAAGATCTCTGGTTGAATGGACTGGTCCCTAACCATAAGGACTGTTCCACCCTTTCTGCAAGTGTCCACTCCAACTGGGAAATTAGGCTGGAGGAGCAAGAGTTCATCAAGTGGAGGTCGACACTGAATGATCACTGTCTATTTTTTGACGGGGCCTCCAAAGGCAACCCTGGTATCACAGGAGGCGGTGGGGTTCTCTTGGGTCCTGATGGTTCTGATGTGATTCGGTTTGCTTGGAGTCTGGGCAGGGAATCAAATAACAGAGCGAAGGCTCTTGCTCTGTGGCAGGGTCTTTTTCAAGCGATCAAAGGTAACTTCCTCTCCATTTCAGTCTTCGGGGACTCCAGGATCATTATCCAGGCACTGAACACCAATAAGAATCCTTCTCAACTCCATTTATCAGCTATCCTTAGGAAAATTAGACTTATTTTGCCTAAATTCCACAAGATCTCTTTCTATCATATCCCCAGGAAATTAAATACCCAGGCAGATATGGAAGCCAATCTTGGTGTTCTGCGGAGTAAAAGATCTCTTTCCGTTAACTATGTCGACTCCATCTGCAATATCCCTTAAGTCCTGTGTTCTCTGGGCCAAATTTCTACTGGGTATTCCTCTGATCCCTAGGCCCTTCCATCTTCCCTTCTATTTGAACCGCAACATCTTTAATGATCATCTGAAAACAATCTTGGTTCAATCCCTAATGAAGCAGTCTGACCTTTACTCCCAACTTCACGCTCTTTGTTATTTTCCTGTTTTCTCTGCTGTAAGCATCCAGATGAGAGGAGGTTGTGTGATCCACTTCTGCATTTTTGGCAGAAGCAAAAATGCTCTATTTTCTATCCATAGCACATCCAAAGGTAATAGAAAGAAGAGTTCCTCGTACGATACCCTGGAATGCCAAATGAAGGACCTGATCATTGATCCGGAGGGATTTCATGCCACCGGCTCCACTCAGCCAGCGTTCAGCTGCGGACCTGTCGGCAATCTCATTTAAAATGCAATCACATGAATTGGGGGTGTTACATTTAAAATAACTCAAGATATATATATATATATATATATATATCTCAATTTTTAATGGAAATTTTTGAGGTGGAATATATATATATATAACTTAAACATAAATTTTAAAAGTGAAAATTTGTCCATACTTGTGGCTCATCTCCTAAGGAAGTAGAAGGTACATCTCCCAAGGAAGAAGAAGGTACCGCCATCCCAAAAACATCGAACGGAATCAGAATCTGTTAAAACATTTTATCATTATATATACATACATGTACATGTGTGCACAATTATTTATTTTAAAATATCACTTAAAAAACACTAACATTTGCCAACATATCTTGATGGTGAGACCCATCTGCATTGTTTGAACCAGAGGTCTCGAACGTGATATTAAAATTTTCGTCATTCATCATGCGTGACAACTACAAATGGTGTTTTAACATATAATGATACATTTTTGTTAGATTAATGTACATACAAATAAATGTATACATGTACATACACATGTATTTATTACAAATTGTACACATGTATACATGTTAAAATAATTGAACCCTAAGGTCATTAACACATACCGTTCCCGTGCCCTCTTCCTCATGAAGAATTAGGTCTTGAAAACCATTGCGACAATTTTTTGCATATATTCGGAGATATTCAACATTCATGTTGTCAATCTCTTCATCTGTACAATACGCAAAATTGGCACGTGCATTTTCACGTGCTCTTTGTCGATTTAGACAAACATCAACTCCACCCAATCTGCTGTAAACATTTTCGATCATGACATCCCTTGCTTCTCGACTTATTTGAGAAGTCGCATCCATCTCTGACCGCAAATTTTTGACCCAAAAAGGTCGACTCACCAATGGCGGCTCAGGGCGAGGCAACTCCACATCTCACTTAGTGCCCTTACGGTCATACAATCGACCTTTCTCCAGACCAAAAAATTCTGACGGAAGGTCATTGTAGTTGGGTTTCATATCCAAAAAAAATATGCGTAAAACAATTGTGCAAAATAAACAGGAACCTTGTCGTTCCATGGGAGCCTTCCATAGGCCGCAAGGTGCCTATCATACAAATAGTGAGCTTTATTTGGGTGCTTGAAATATTGCACCTTCAGCATTTTTCTTTTTGGCCCCTCCTTGAAATTAAACATTGACTTCGCCATATCTTTTGTAACTCTTTGTTTTACATCCTCCCATTTATCTGGACCCATTACTGTTTCCTTTCTCTTTCTCATCACTTCTACAAATGTATCAATCGTTGGCCCAAGATTTTTGTACACATTTACAAGTTCGCCCAATGAATGTGTAACTATTTCGAGGCTTTGTCGACTCTCAGCAAGTAGAGTCAAAGCCACGAGATCTCTCCGCAATTTTGCATGAATTTTTTCACACCTTTGTAAGGTGCATTGCGCCATGTTTGTTTCCCATGGTATATCAGAAATGTCGGCCAGATAAGTTGTGGTGGGTAGACAACCTTCTTCTTGAATGTAGCATTCTACCCTGCATCTATTTTGACCAATATTTGAAACATTTTTCAGCCTTTGCATCAATATATATAAAATTTCATATATTAGAAAAAACACATGTAAAAAAATTTGTACAAATTCAATGAAAAAAATATTGAAATTGATGGCAACCTTGACGTGGTTGGTTAGCATCTTCTCCACCCTGAAACTGTTGAGACCCAGAACGACCCTGCTGAGAATCAAACCCAGAATGACCCTGCTGAGAACCAGCACCACCAGCCATTGATTTTCCTTCGGGGGAATAAATATCACCACCTTCATGCAACCTACTACCACTCATTGATGGCCCTCTATGAGGATTTGAACCACCACCAACCTCTCGAGACGAGAGAGAAGCTTCATAAACAAATACGAATTTATAGTCAATTGAAAATTACATTCATGTGTACATATAAATACATGTACATATTCATTGATTAAATTGCATGAACCATACCACGACTGGGTGAACCATGGGCACGCTCCATGGATGGAGTAGAGACCCTTCTCTTCTTAGCTCCTAAAAAATAAAAAAATGAAACTTATTAACAACTAATTTAACTCAAAAAGTTAATAAAAAATAAATTCCATATGTACACACATGTATGGAGATTTAAGATTATATTTAAATATCATGAACATCCCCCGATCCCTAAACCCCCATATGGGATTCTGTTGATCTTTGTCGTTCATCCTCCATGATATATATATCTATTGGTGGACATTTACACAAAATATATTTCAGAAAATCAATTTGTAATTTAGTGTACACAAATTATGTAGAACACAACTTTCAAAACAATAATTGATGTGTGAAACTCAATTTAAGCAAAAAAGAAATTATAAAAATGATAAGTTCACCAAATTGCGCTTTACATGGTGGGAGCACACTTGGTATAAAATTGAAAAAAACACATGGTCATTAAAAAAGAAGTGAAACTGCATTTAAACAAACTCCATTTAAACAATTTTTTTTTGAAGTCCCCGCATTTTAATTTTATAAAAATGTGAAGTTCACCACTTGTTGCAAATGTGAAGTTCACCAAGTTTCACTTTACATGGTGTGGTGGGAGCACACTTGGTATATAATTGAAAATTTCACATGTTCATTAAAAAAGACGCATTTATAAGTACACAACACACATATCCAAGATATGTTACAATGTCCATCAATAAATTTTGAAGAAGAGCGTCTCAACACTAATTCATCTTTGAGAGATGAATCTTGAATTTTTGAAGAAGAGCATCTCAAAACCAATTCATCTTTGAGAGATGAATCTTGCATTGGCATTTCTCTATATAATTCTAATTCATCTTTGATAGATGAATCATGAATTGGCATTGCCCCATGCAATAGATCAGCAGACATCTTATTCACATTTGTACAATGCCTTATACTAAAAAATTGAAATTGGCTAACAATATTGTTTGCTATTCCATGTAGTTCTTTTAGCCTCTCCTTCTTAACTTGGCACATGCCATTCATCTGGTTGCACACAAGTTCAGAATTGGTGAAAACTACAATTCCATTTGATCCATACTCCATCGTTGTTCCCAAGCCTTCTATCAATCCAATATAATATGCCTTGTTGTTTGTTGTTCTTCCCAGTATATTCATTTTCCTTTGGACGACTTTGCTAGTCGCAATATTGGAAAGCACATATGTAATCACTGCTTTCCCTGGATTGGGATAACAAGAAAATTCTATGCATAATTTCCATTTTTCAACCATATTTAATGGTTTTCTTATCCCTGAAAAAAAAAAAACAAATTCAATAAAAATATATATATTAAATCGACATTTATTGCAAATGCATGAGAGAAATGACACAAGATCATGAGGTAAATGACATGTGCATTGTTTATCTTAAAGTTTGACTTAAAAAGTTTATGGTAGAGTTCACATCTAAAATTAATGGGAGGAAGCCTTTAGTTTGTGGGAGAAATGACACATGTACAAAATGTACCTTAAAGTGGTCTTGTTTTATGGATATTAGAGGAAGCCTTTAGTTTGTGGGAGAAATGACACATGTACACAGTTTACCTTAAAGTGGTTGTGTTTTATGGATATTAAAATGAAGAACTTCTATTTAGATCCATTCCAGAGATTGACTGTTGGGGCATTTACTAGATACATCACCTTTCATAAAAGATGAGATCCAGAGGCGACCTGGCCCTTTACAGGCTCTGCCTATAGAACTTGTAGAAGTTAACACTACATGTCCCAATTTTACCATGTGAAGGGTGTAGAGGACCCGTGGAATCACTCAAACTACTTTACGTAGACATAAGGGTGTATAAGAATGTGCATGTGTTTTACATTGAATATTTTAATCTTGTATTTAAATGACATTTGATATATGAATAATATGGAATGAATCATTGTACATTATGATAAATCTTGTATTTAAATGACATTTGATCTATGAATAAAAAAGAAAATGGGATCATCTCTTCATATATATATATGTGTGTGTGTGTGTAAGAGAGAAATAAAAAGCAAAGGTAATTCCACCAAGCCTAAAGGAGCATGTCCCAATACATTAAATTATGACATAATACATCAAATTATGTTTGTCTAAAAATGAATATGGAATGAATTAATGTATTAAATTATGTCATAATACATTAAATTATGTTTGTCTAAAAATGAATATGGAACATGAATCATTGTACATTATTATCCTGAATCTAAAAATGAATATGGAATGAATCATTGTACATTATTATTAATCTTGTATTTAAATGACATTTGATCTATGAATAATATGGAATGAATCATTGTACATTATGATAAATCTCAAGTATTTAAATGAGATTTGATCTATGAATAATATGGAATGAATCGTTGTACATTATGATAAATCTCAAGTATTTAAATGACATGACATTTGATCTATGAATAATATGGAATGAAAACACTGTTACCGATGAAATAGGTAACCACACTGTTACCTACTTTTTTTTGGTAGCATAAAAAGCACCCGATTTTGAAAAGTGGTGATGTAGAATCACCTTTTTTTTTAGCACATTTTTGACACTCTAATATTTTTATTTATGAAGTATGAATATTTGTTTTAAAATGTTAGTGATTTTCATGCTAATTTTGAAACGTATTGATGCAGCATCAACTTTTTTTTTTTAGAGCGTTGATTTTCATGCTAATTTTGAAACGTATTGATGCAGCATCAACCTTTTTTTTTTAGAGTGGTGATTTTCATGTTGGTAATAAAACACAAAACTTAGATAAAAAATATATATATATAAAAACAATAAAAAAACCAATAAAAATGTAAAAAAAAACAAAAATAGCTCATAAAAATAAAAAATTTAAACAAAAATAAATTAAAAAAACAAAAATATTTTAAAATTATATCAAAGGAAATGACAAAATTTGAATAAAAAAAACACATAATTTAAATAAAAAAAACAAAACAAAAATTAATAAAAAAAAAACTTCAAAAACATTTTTTTCTAAGTTATTAAAAAATAAATAAATAAATAGAAAATTTTAAAATATTTAAAATTACAAAATTAAAATTTAAAAATAAAATAAAATACAAAAGAAAAAAATTAAAATTAAAATAATAATAATAATAAGAAAAAAATACAATTTTAAAATTAACAAAAAGAACAAATTAAAAAAAAACAAAATTTTAAAATTGAAAAATAAAATTAAATAAATTAAAAAACTATCATTAAAAAACAAAAACAAAAAATGAAAAAAAGACCACGTGCAAATAATTAAAAAGCAAATATCCATAATTTTCTTTGTTTTTTTTAATATAAAGAACAATTTATAAATTTTAAAAATGAAAAACTAAATAAACTAAAAGATTAAAAAAAAATTAAATTAAATTAAAATTTAATAAATTTAATAAATAAATTTTAAATTTTAAAAAATAATTAATCTAAAATATTAAATTTAAAAACAAAATTTAAAAAAACAAAAAACAAAAAACAAAAAAATTAAAACAAATTAAATTTAAAATAAAAAATTTGAATTAAAAAAAAATAATTTTAATTTTTTTGAATTAAAAAAAATAAAATAAAAAATAAATCAAATTAAAAAATAAAAATTAAAAAAATTAAAAATAAAAAAGAATTTTTTGATTGTGGTGGCGCCACCAATCGGCCTCCCGCCCAGGTGACTGCGGAGATCGGCCGCTAGGCAGGAGGCCGATTCCGAGAATCGCTCTCCCGCAACAAGAGGCCAATTCCGGGAATCGCCCTCCTGCGGTGGGAGGTCGATTTCGGGAATCGCCCTCCCGCGATGAGAGGGCGATTCCCGGATTGCCTCCCCGCGGTGAGAGCCCGACCCCCGACCCACCTCCCACCGCAGAGGGTGACCCCACCCGCCCGGCAGAGGGTGACCTCGGGCCGAACGCCCTCGGCCGCGGAGGGCGATTCTCGCAACGCCGTGGTGGTCCCCCGAATTCCGCCTCCGCGGCGGAGGGGAAGCATCTTTAATCGGCCTCAGGCGACGTGTAACCCGCTCTCCGCCACCACCCAAGTGAGGCCGATCGGGCAAGCCACGGCACCACGATCAATTTTTTTTTTTTTAGTTTTTGATATTTTTTTTTTAATTTGAATTTTTTTAAATTTTTTTTTTTTTTATTCAAAATATTCAAAATCATTATTTTTTAATTTAATTTTTATATTTGAAGTTTAATTTGTTTTAAATTTTTTTGTTTTTTGTTTTTTTTTGTTTTTTAATTTTTTTTTTAATTTTTCTAAATTTTGTTAATATTTTTTATTAAATTTTGTATTTTTTTATTTATTTAATTGACTTTTTTTTAATATTAAATTTTATGTTTATTTTTTTCATTTAATTTTTTAAAATTAATAAATTTTGTATTTTTTTTTAATTTATTTGAATTTAATATATATGTATATATATATATATATATATTAAATTTTATTATTATTATTTTTTTATTACATAAAATTTTTATATATTTTTTATTTCAATTAAAATTGTGTATTTGATTTTTTTTTTTTTTCATTAAACTTAATATATTCAAATTAATTTGTTTTTTATTTTGTTTTTAATTTAATATTTTTTTATTTTATTTTTTTTTAATTTTCCATTTTTAATTGATTTTTAAAGCTTTTAAAGTTTTTCTTTTAACAATGTTTTTTTTTTCTTTTATATTTAAAATTTATTTTTTCTTTCAAAATTTATTTGTTTATTCATTTATTTATTAAAATTTATTTTTTAATTTAATGTTATTTTAGCTGATACATTTTTTTGTCATTTGAAAATATTTTTATTTTTAGTCATATATTTTCAAATTTTAATCTTTAAATTTTTATTTTTTTTTTCAATTTTTTTTCCCAAATTTTAGGTTTTTTTAATGTTTGAATTAAAAATTTATTTTGTTTTTATTTTTATTTTTGTCTTTATATTTTTAAATTTGTTAAAATGTTTTTATTTTTTAAATTTATTTTTTTCTTTAAATTTTAGGCTTTTTTTAATGTTTGAATTTTAAAATTAAAAAATATTATTTCTATTTTTTAAAACTCGCTTTTTAAACATATCATAATCATATTTTTTTTGTTATTCCAAAGATTTAAATCTGGTGGTTTTTGTTTTGAGGGTGTTTTTTCAATCCTTTTTTCAAGAAACAATTTTGTTTTTAGCATAATTTTATAAAATGTTGAAATTTGACCTTCAAAAAAAACCAAGTGCGTTTTGGAATACACTTTTTTTATTTTTGGGGTGTTTTTTCATGTTTTTTGAGTATTTTTGGGCCAGAGTTCTCGTTTTGAGGTCAGGTTACCTATTTCATTGGTAACAGTGTTTGAATCATTGTACATTATGATAATTATGTCTATATGCACAACTGGGAATGGGTTCCCCAACCCCAAGGACTAGTTCCTATTCAATGAACAATGTTGCATTATTCATCCCACACTATAAGCTTCTCACTTCTTTCTCAATCTTTGGGGCTATGATGTATTGAATTGAGAAATGGAAAAAAATTGTCAAATGTGAGCTATCAGCAACAGACCAAAGAGCAAAATACGTGCGAAGCAAGAGATGAACAAACAAACATTTCTATTATATATCAAGGTAAATTTTAAATGGGACTCAATTCATCTGCTACTAATAATTTAACATATTAATCAACCATTCACCAAATGCTAATACAACCAGTTTTTATATTAAGTATACATGAACATAACCAGAAGTCAAACTGTTACATAGATTCTGTTTTGTAATTACAACAATTTCCAAAATGGTATCAAAAGCAATTTGCATCTAAATCGAAATTAGATACAATGATACAATAGAATAGCAGAATCCTGTTGTTGCACATTTAAATGAGATGTAGGTTGCACCAAGCTTAAGGAGGCACATATATAGTGCCTGTAAGATCAAAATCTAGTTTCATTTAATATAACACAACTGCAAAAAGTTGTTGCTTGACATTGATATGAGATGAGAGAAATCTGGTTTCTTTCTCGTAATGCCCTTCCAGGTTCTCTATTAACTGTTACATAGATTCTGTTTTGTAATTACAACAATTTCCAAAATGGTATCAAAAGAAATTTTCATCCAAATTGAAATTAGATACAATGATACAACAGAATAGAAGAATCATGTTGTTGCACATTTAAATGAGATGTAGATTGCACCGAGCTTAAGGAGGCACATATATAGCGCCTATAAGATCAAAAGCTAGTTTCATTTAATATAACACAACTGCAGAAAGCTGTTGTTTGACATTGATATGAGATGAGAGAAATCTGGTTTCTTTCTCATAATGTCCTTCCAGGTTCTCTATTAACCGTTACATAGATTCTATTTTGTAATTACAACAATTTCCAAAATGGTATCAAAAGCAATTTGCATCTAAATCGAAATTAGATACAATGATACAATAGAATAGCAAAATCCTGCTGTTGCACATTTAAATGAGATGTAGGTTACACCGAGCTTAAGGAGGCACATATATAGTGCCTGTAAGATCGAAAGCTAGTTTCATTTAATATAACACAATTGTAGAAAGTTGTTGTTTGACATTGATATGAGATGAGAGAAATCTGGTTTCTTTCTCGTAATGCCCTTCCAGGTTCTCTATTAACTATTACATAGATTATGTTTTGTAATTACAACAATTTCCAAAATGGTATCAAAATAAATTTGCATCTAAATCGAAATTAGATACAATGATACAACAGAATGTCGTTATAAAAATTTATTCATTTTATTCAGATTGAGAAGAAATTAATAAATTTCATAGCTTGCCCAATATTCCAGTGAGACTAATAGTCTAGAGAGAAAGAAGCAAATCCCATCCCTTGCAATCAATGCTGAGGTTAAAATTACAACAAAATGTCGTTATGAAAATTTATTCATTTTATTCAGATTGAGAAGCAATTAATAAATTTCATAGCTTGCCCAGTATTCCAGTGAGAATAATAGTCTAGAGAGAAAGACGCAAATCCCATCCCTTGCCCGCTATTCCAGCCACAGTATTATAGAAAAGGGCAAAGACACACATAAAATATATTTGCAATCGACGCTAAGGTTAAAATTAAAACAATTCGATGGGACTCGGAGAAAGCAGTGGAATCCAATGCACGCCAATTAGTCATAATTATGATAGAGAGATTTTTTTTTTCAACATGAAAAAATACAGCTGGTTTATATTCATGTACCAGAGCAAAAAAAGTTTTCATTCTTCAGTTGTTCACTATCATTTCCAGATTACATTTTGAGAGGGAAAACCTCATACTTGTTTAATAAATAAAATTGGAATAACATAAAACAAATAGGAAGCAGATACATGGCATTTTAATCAAGACAGTTTTAACAGTTATCTTTTTTTTTGGTCAAAACAGAGCCCTGTGCTCCACCCAGTACAGCTAAAGAGCTTCAATTGTGTATTAAAAAAGCAGAGTTACAGAGTAAAATTTTTAGGCGACATATGATAGAGAGATTTCAGTTGGACAAATTTTGATGATGTCTTCTAATGTCGTTAAATTCCTTACCGTGGTGATTTGCAGATGGCTCTAAAGGGCAATTTTTTTTGAATTGAGAAGTTTTTGTGCTTAAAATCTAATAGGGCATGGAAATTTCAGCAAACATATCTCTAGAAAAGTCCACCAACAAAATTTGCATTCGAACTAGTATCTAAGCTAAAAAATTCAAACTCTAATGGTCATGACACTAGGCTCACATGAGTAATTAGTGTTTTGTAATTACAACAATTTCCAAAATGGTATCAAAAGAAATTTGCATCTAAATCGAAATTACATACAATGATACAATAGAATAGCAGAATGTTTGACATTGATATGAGATGAGAGAAATCTGGTTTCTTTCTTACCTCGGCAACAAAGAAGTGTTCAGAAGACGCGTGAAGCAAGAGCAGGAGATGCGCCAGCAAGAGACCAGAGAGCAGGAGACGCGTCAGCAACAGACCAGAGAGTAGCAAACGCATGAAGCAAAAGTGAACAAACAAAGACGTTGGAAAAGAATGAGGTTCGTGGGCGATATATTTATAATAAATAGTTCGGCCGAACTAAAAGTTTGACCGAACTATTGTTGCCGGTTTTCCCATCTCTAGAAAAAAATTCTGTTTGCCCACGCCGTCAGTGTGTCGTCAATCTAAACGGCAGAATGAGTTCGACTGAACTTTTTCATGAAGTTCGGCCAAACTATTGCCAAAAAAAAATTCCGCCCCCGATTCTCACAAAAGTGTAACCCAACTTCACAATTTAGCCCATGTGATTCAATTTTATTAAAATTGTAAATTTTGTAAATTTGTAAAATTGTAAAATTGTAATTGTAATTGTATGCATCATGATTGTAATTTTAATTTTAATTGCAATTGTATGTAAAATTGTAAAATTGTAAAATTGTAATTTTAATTGTAATTGTATGTAAAATTGTAAAATTCTAATTCAAATTCTAATTCTAATTCTAATTTAATTGTAATTGTCCGTAAAATATTTGTAAAATTGTAATTGTAATTGTAATTGTATTGTGGAATGATTGTAATTGTATGTAAAATTGTAAAATTGTAATTGTAATTGTATGTAAAATTGTAAACTTGTAATTGTAATTACAATTCTAATTCTAATTCTAATTCTAATTTTAATTGTAATTGTATGTAAAATATTTGTAAAATTGTAATTGTAATTGTCATAGCAATTGTATTGTGAAATTGTAAAATTGTAATTGTAATTGTATGTATTGTCATGATTCAATTTTATTAAATTTGTAAAATTTTTAAATTTTTAAATTTGTATGAATATAAATAATTGTAAAATAACAAATCCTGAATAATATGAATTTTTGTAACATTATAAAGTTTAGAAAATAATGCAAATAAATTCATGTTTAGAATTATCATTATCTTATTATGATCTTACATACCAAAAATAACAGTATACATTAATACATTTTTTAAAATTTTGAAGATATCATTCACACACATTTAAAGCAACCAAGTATTTGTATTATTTTAGGAATTGACATCAAAAAAATAACTTGATACAATGCATTGTTTTTGACATCTCTGCATTTGATCCCTCCAGTGGGGGAGGAGGCATGTCCCAAAAAAATGTGTGTCTACAAAATATATAGTACACAACAATAATTAGATAATTTCATTAAGAAATTTAATAAAAAAAAGTTAAAGAACATGCTAGAATAAATTTTATTCTAATTAATTAGGATAATAAAATGAAACTGGGTTCATTTAAATAAAACACTTATATTACCTTTATCATCTACAGTATCAGCCATTGTGAAGAGGATGTCGGGACATTGTCTCCAATCCATCTCCACATACATACATGGCACCAAGACAAATGAGTTGTCATCCTCAATGGCCAGTAGCACCAGTGCCTACATGGAAATCGTGGCTGGATACTGTAGCATGCCTCTCTTGGGCATTATCTAGCCCCACATGTGCATCTGCATCCCATTCATCAACCTAGGATGGAAATGGTAAAATTTATTCCTCATGTCTATAAACCTCTTAGAAAAGAAAAGAAAAAGCTCTAAAGTGAAGGTAACTTCATTCTCCTGTGTATCATCCCACGACATATATCTGAATCCATGAGAAACTACCTCAAAAAATGGCATACCATTTGATACATTGTGGCATCTACATCAAAGAATAGACATAATACAAAAGAGGGAAACTAATGCACTACCCATCACTACTATAGTGTGCAATGGTGTTCACTAATAATGAGATACGCCTAACCTCATATGCAGCAAAATAATAAATTCGTAATTTACCACCATACACCTGAAAATTTGTTGGATGGACTACATGAGAGCCAACATATCTCTGAGAATAGACAAGCTAAATATTTGTTTCAACCCCATGGGGGACATCAAGGAACTTATGAAAATCCTCCCCTCTCCTGGATAGAACAATGATAAAATATATGTCCTACTCAGAGGGCCTATACCACGTCTAAGGACCGACATGAAAGCCTGCTCCTAGACACTGCATGGGCAGATCAGATATGCCAACATGATAGAATGTGCCTTCAGGGATCTATCCTCATAATATTACTTAAGGAGGCCTACATTCCTCAAGATAACTTAGGTCGTTGAGCTAATATGGAGAGGGTATAAATCCCTCTCCCTCTCTCAGGCCTCCCATGATCGGAACACATTGTATTGGTATGCCATTTTCTCCTACCGATGCCCCCTCTATTGACATCTTTGATACATTATTAACATATAAAATACATCATCATCATACATAAAATATCATTTTTTTTTATTAAATTAAAAATGTATTTATGAATATGGAAACACAACTTTCAATTAAAAAGAAAAAAAATCCTTGGTGCACCCAAAAAACAGTAATGTGCCAGCTCCGGTACACTATCAAACACAACAGCACCGGAAACAGTGTGTACATATGTATGATGCACTGCTATTGGTTGCATACATACATTTGCAACGTAGTTCGTTTAGACAAAATTACGCATCAGTGCGCACCTATAACATTTTTTCACTAGTACGAAACATTCAGGTTATCGAATGCAACGAGCTATATTTTTTAATATTATGTGTGGTGTGATTGGTAAATATAAACGCATCGAGCATAACCTAAAAATGTATGCACCAATGTAAATTTTATAAATTTTCCCAATGCATTTTTAGTGAAGAAACACATCGCAAAATCAGTGGTGTGTTACATTTATGCACCGAAATGTGGTGCACCCTGTAAATTTACAAGGTGCGCCACTATCGGTGCAAGCTAAACTTGTCGAACGCACCGGGTAGGAAAGAAAGAAAATTTTCAAAACCAGTGGATTTATTGACCTATTTTGAAATTCTAATATGCTAAAAAGATAAATTATATAGAAACATAGACATTACCTAGACATTTGGTAGTCGATAAGGTATTGTTGACACGTAATTGAGAAAAACAAATTTCACCACCATTTGAGAAAATTGGAAATCCACTCACTAAGCACAGTATAGAAGGATCATGAGCAAGAGAAGCATTGATGGCAGGGCACCTGAGTGAAGAAAGTGTGGCACTAGTGGTTCAGAGATCTATAACATTGTAGATGGTAAAAATGAAATTTACATCCAACAGGTTTTTTTATTTAATCTTGTTTTGGTGCGTTATTATAACCACATCGGTGAACAAAATATCCAAGATCACCACTTTTTTTTTAATTAAAACCTATCTCGGTGCTCTTGTTAAGATGTATTGGGGTGTATGAATATATGTATTGCATCGGTGCTTTGTGGGAGTATAGCACCGCATTTTTTTAAAATTATAAACTACCTAGCGATGCTCTCTCGCAGATGCACCACGGTGTTTTAATACATGAACAGCATTGGTGCCTTGTAAGAAGATAGCACCGATTTTTTTCTAAATTAAAAACCAATAGAGATTCTCTTTTTAAGATTCACTAGGGCATTTTAAATATTTAAACACACTGGTGCTTCATGGGAATATAGCACCACATTTTAAAAACCCCCTAACAATTCTCTTTCTAAGAGGAATTTCAATACCTGAACAACTTCGATGCTTCATTAGAATATAGCACTGCATTTTTTTTTAAAATTAAAAACCTAGAGCGGTGCTCTTTCTAAGTACGCACCAAGGCATTTTTAATACAAGAAGGGCGTTGGTGCTGCGAGTGGATATAACACCGACAATTTTTTAAATTTAACCTTCATCTAGTGTTATCGATTAGAGTAAGCATCAGTGTGTGGTATATTGTGTATGCACCTAGGCATTGGAATATTTCTTTAGAACAGGTTCATCATCACAATATAGCATGGGACTAGGAGAAATGAATTTTACGACTGACATTTTTGTAAATTTAACCCTTTTCCAGTGTTATCGAGTAGTATACACATTGATGCTCTTTGTTATTTAGCACAACATTTTTTTTGTTTTTAAATAAATCTTCCACGGTGCACTATGTTCTATTAGGAATTGATGCTTATATTTATATTAAATCACCAATGTTTTTATGTCGGGTTTCCCCTTGAAGGGCGGCCAATTCTTTCACTTTTTGAACTCGTTAGGGTTGGTTTTCCCCTGAAGGGCAACACATTTTTTTATTTTTTTGAACAGTTTTCATAGAACAGGGGTTGGCTAGCCCACCAACCCATGTCCTGAAGTAAGATTTGTATCTTTTTATATTATAATATAAATTATCATAATTTGGAAAAAAAAAAAAGCACCACTGTTTTTATATTATAGACGCACCATTAAAAAAAATCGACTAAAACATTCAGCCGCCCACCTCCGCTAGTGACCTATGCTACAAACTAATTTTTGGGTTATTTTTATAGAGGCTTCCGCAAAAACTTCTGCTAGATGCCCCTTTTCCTTGTAGTGCATTTTCACACATGAAATATATGTTTTATTTAAATATGAATCATGAGAATTGAATTATGAAGGAAAATTATACGGAGATGGATGAAAATGGGATTTTCATCCTCTATTAGTGGGTAGATGATGGAATATGACTGTGATATTAAAATTGAATAAGTAAAATGGAAATTTTATAATAGAATGGGTGTTACCTAACCTAAATAATGGATTGATAATAAGATTTCATATGTATTTTAAAATTCCACTAGATATGCCACTTATATAAAGGAAAACACAACTAGGAAAGGAATTTAACTCATGGTGACATGACCAACCAAAATTAATGTCAAGAATATCATTAGTGCAAGATAAGGAAAGAGGATATTTCTTCATCAACAACCAAACCTTTGAGTAGCACCCACAACAAGTTAGGTATACTTACTATATTATCGAAGAAAAAATTTCCATTGATGTAGTATATGACCAATAATTATAACAACTTGAAGTGAGAAAAGGATCATGAAAATGATACTACAAATTCATCTGATAACATGTGACTTTAATCGTTGGTTGACCAAGGGTTAGGTAAACAATGAAGGAAAAACAAAATAACCTATGTGATTACAACATGCTCCCCAACCCCCAATCCCCAATATATGCAAATCACCAATATAAATTCCATGTTTGTCATCTTTTAAGGTGTTATTAACTATTCCTTAGAAAACACAAAAAAAAATGTGTTGTCTAGTAATTAGAATTATTACCATACTATGTACTATCATAGGAAATAATACTTAACCTCAACAATTTTGAAGGTCGGTGGAACACCCAACCAATTAAACAAGGGGACGAAGGGGGAAACCATAATATCATAGATTAACATAGTAAGTAATGTGTAATTTAGGAGTTCATAAAGTTCATTACGAACAGAAATTATATGAAGGGCATGAAAAATTTTGAAATTGGAAACTATGAATTAGACATATTAAGTAATGTGTAATTTATGAGTTCATAAATTTCATTACTAATTGTCCTTTATGAAGGGCATGAAAAATGTTGAAATTGGAAACTATGAATTGAACAGTAATAATAATGTAATTCAGCAATGTTTTGAATTTCCAAGTACATACTTTAAGAAATATTTAGATATATACTAAGATGACTAGGTATTTTTTCATACACATAATGAGAATTATTGAAACATGTTTCAAAATAACATCCTAAAGGAAGTCATGTGAACACCTTTTATTTCCCCCATATTTGGAATTTTTCATTGCTAAAAATCATATGAGATGTGGTATGTCATATAAATGATGAAATCGGAGATTTATTCCTTCAATCAATCATTAGAGAAATCCTCAAGACTACATTGGTTGTCCTAGACCAGTGCATTATTAATGTCATCAGTCATTTTCAAAAGATTGAAGTATATTTAATTATAGAATTACTTATAAGTGGTATGGTACACTCTATATATGTAAATCATTCCCTATATACTATCACCCTCACTAGCTTCTGTGTACCATGATGAACTATAATGAAAGAACTATATTATATAAGAAATGTAAAATTAACTATTCCCATGTCTAAGGAAACTTTTCAACTAACTTATCTATCCTATAAATTTATGAGCTTAAAGAGTAACATTCTATAATTAGTGATAATGTTTGAGGATCTACAAAAAATAATGTTGGTATTACTTGTTATTTATTTCTTAAATATTCATTATAATAAAAATTAAAATAACTAATAAAATAAAAACTTGTTGATTTAGAATTAAATAAACACATTTTGAATTATTGTTGAATTACTCATATTGTCAAGGTAGAAAAAATTAATAATGTCTATAATAGGAATCATTTCTTTATTCAAGAGTATCAAAATGATGCAATCATGTAACAATAAGGATACAAAGCCAACTTTTACTGAGTCTTAAAAAATATATTTTTGTGCAAGAATAAAATGTGTAACCAAAGAGCATATTGTTGTGCATGGATGATATTGAAAAAACATAAATTATAATATTTTGTTAGGATTATACTCAAAAAAATAAACCAAATAATAAACACAATAGCATATATAGAAGATATACAAAAGGACTGTGGACCCAGAAAATTGGAAGACTACAAATATGAAAACTATGTTTCCTAGAGACTATGGATTTGAAGAATATGTAACCCTAAGATTGTGAATTTAGAGCCTACATTCTCTGGATATTAAATCCATAACACTACATTTTCTAAATTCTATGGGTATAAACATAGTGTTCCATGAATAATGTAGACCTAAATATTATGTTCCCTACCTTTCTCTCAAGTGACCTAGCATTGGAAGACAAAGTGTCTAGCAAGGAATTTGGAAGGGTGAGGGTATAGCAAGGATATGTCGCTATACAATATATGTGGGGACCCTTCAACCATTTCTAGCCTCATTCAAAATGGAAAAGGTCTACATGAGCTTGTAGTGGGGTCATTTCAATTGTAGATAGAATTTGTTCATCCTTATGAGTACTTAGAGTTGAAAGGATAGTTTTCTCTAGAAATAATTCACCTTTATTTTTGTTGGTCAAAAGGATGGTATTATATTAACATAGCAAAATATTCCATAGAGAGCACCATCCTTACAACCATATATAGTAGCATAGGCTTAAGGGCTGGCGCTCACCTAGATTTGTGAAGAAAAAATCTTGGAGAGATTTCAAGACAACCAGTGTCATTGGTTATTTCCAGCACAAAAATACCAAAATTACAAGACACAGAAATACACATTATAGAGGGGGATTAGGAGGGAACATTGGAGGGGAATAAAAGAGAGAATCCCATTCATGCATTTGATATTCAATGTTCTCTACTTGAGCTTCCAAATCACAGATATGGTCATGGGTGCGTCGCTTTTGTCTTCGAAGTCCAGGATTTCGTTCTGCATGTGTTATAGGTTTTTGATGTAGGATACAAATTCATTTCTATCCTCATTCCTATGTTCTCTCATTACATCAATGTTAAGCAGAATGTGGTCCATCTGAGTCACTATGGACTCAAGTGTGACTCGAACATCGATGTGGCCCTGAGCATGAGCCAGTGACATAGCCATATCTGCAACTGACTGACAACTCTCCATTTCCTCAGAATCAGAACTGGCATCTTCAGGTTGGTGAAGGTTGTCCGAGCATGGCCCTTCACCGTCCCTACGAGCACACCCACATTGCCGAGGAATTCTTAAACTCCCCCCTTTGGCCACCACTGAATCACCAGAGGCAGACTGAGAAATCCACAATATACACGATAGAAAATCAAAATCAAAATCCAAACTCGAATTGACACTTACCATGTTCCAGCCCTGCACCCACACTTGTCGACAAGGAGTACGCCTGACGACTATAATACCAACAATGTAAGCATAGGAAACTAGGAGGGAGGGATTCCCTCCCCATGGTCCATCGTCTACAGAATATATGCAGAGCTGAAGTAGGAGCTAGATATTTATATTTCGAGTCGCCTTTTGTACTCTTGATGTCGAATCGAAGTAGAGGTGAATGTGCCCAGGATTAACAACAAATTTTGTGTCCCCTCCCTTCGAACTAGGCTAGGGGTCAGAGAGACCTCTACAACTATCAATTGAAACCTTCTCTAGGTCCCAAGGCCATTCTAGGTAACAAAACATTGACCCTTCTTCACCACATCCAGCTAGTTCTCCCTGCACTCTCCCCCCAAGCCTCTGCTTGATCTAGACCCTCTGCAATATGCACTTTACTCTCTCCCAACACCCTCTCCTCATCACTCGACACCTAAAAATTATTCCCTAGTTTCCTACCATCTGAATTAAATCACACTTGCTTGGAGTGGGGGCAGAGTTCCCAAAAACCTTCATTAAGTTCTTACGGCGCGTGGAGGCCTGGTTGGCTCCATAGGCCACTCCACTCCCATCTGGCCTCTTAAATTCCCACCCCCATCGAGGATAGAAATAATTCACCTTGATATCACTCCCGAATCTATTTTTTTTGTTAAACTACAATGATTTAAATGGATATGGGAAGAATCCATCATATTCTTTAAATGAAAATTTTGATGTAGTTTTAGGCTTGGATCTTAAACTTTAGGAAGCATAGAATAATTTATCCCCTAGTTATCTTTTAGATTCCATAGTTACAAAGAAGGAATTTCTAATTAGATTGAATGTAGATACAAAATTTCAGTTGGTTGATGTGACCCACTAAATGAAAATTGGTGTAGCCTCTAAGTTGCTAGTGGTATTAATACATGATCCAATTCCAATTCCTAAGAGTATTGGTAGATTTTGCAATGCCACATTTTATTTGACTTTCATGATAAACATTATGACAATTGTATTATTTTTTTAGGACATTAGATACTAATCATCCAGTTATTCTCCACTATGTAATGATGACGCATTATATGCATATCATTGATGAGAAAGATAAATGTTATTTGATGATTATGTTATTAGATGATAAATTCATTATTATATTAAAGAAACTTTTCATGTCTAAATTAAATCATGATTACCCATTTTATGATGATATATTGCTAATACTCTCACCAATGTGGTAGGTAACTATGAGGGAAAATGGACATATGATTGACTAAAGGATTCTTGTTTGAACCTAGAGTAACAATATTTTGAATATGAATTGTTATTGATAGATGTGTTTTATATAATAATCATGAATCTAATATTGGATGCGAACATATGGTCCATTCTTTCCAATCACATATGAGCAATGGGGTTATATGAAATATTTCAGAATTATCATGGAGGGGTGGAACAACATCCATGATTCCATCTACCAGCACTCTATCCATGGCTTAGATTGAAAAGTTTTGGGAAATTTTACCTTGAATTTGAATGATGTTGTGAGGGTTGGATCACATACTCAGTCACTCAAGTGGTACAATTAAGGGGTGCACATTAATATGAAGACCGTAATAATCGTTAGCCATTATTCTCTCAAGAATGGAAACATTGGACTTAATTGTTGTCTCCATTATCATGTTTATGTTCTCTTTAATTAATCGTAGGTATTTGAATGGAAAGAGCTTGATGCAACCTTGGAATTATGTAAGGTAATTCATGAAGGACACAATTTTATTAGGACCCTTGGTATCATGGAAATGAAAGAGTAAATGGAATTAAACTGAAATTGATAAATCTTCTTAAAAAATTATGTATATGATGTATAAATGAAAAATGTAATGATTATTTAGTAATCTAAATCTTAAATTAAAAAAATAAATAAATAAATTATGAAAAAACTATAATGGAAAGAGAATTATAGTTCATAATTAAACATAACTAAAGAAATCAAAAAATTAGTAAGTTAAAAACTAAAGACTTAAAACAAACATTTAGTAAATATAAGTTGGATTCCTCCTTATGCTTTGAAGAAATTGTACTCTCTAGAAAACAAGAATTTTAAAGATCAGTTAAGCATCTAGTATGAAGGATGTGCATGAAAATAAAATATGTAATTACTTATTTTAGAATATTAATTGTGAGAATTATTCATAGAGGAAATAGGAAATAAATCTCAACTGAAATTTGAATTTATAGAGACTCATAGGGAAATTAGGGGCATGTGATGACACATGGTTAGTTAACTAAAGTGAAATCAAATAATAAGCACTAATTTAGGAAAAAATAAAAGAAATATATGGAAAAGGTAAGGGAAATTATAGGAAACACGTCATGGGAGAGGGAAAATGGTTATTTTTAAAAAATAAGAAAAAATATTACATGAGCACATGGGTAAAAACTTGACACGTGGGAGGATGAATAGTAAGGGAATTAGAATTTTATGAAATTCTTGTTCTTTCATGGAAGGACAAGTGGCATCGACAAAAAATACTATAAAAAGAGGTCTAATCTAAAGAAAGGTACATTTTATGCACTCTAATGTTGGATGGTTATCATAATGCTAGTATTACTAATTTTGTGATTAGTGTGATATTGTTAAGAGTTTTACAAGTAGATATTATCTTCAAATTGGAAACCACTTTAGTTTGGTTTGGATCTTCTCTATGTTGCTACATTATCTATTATCCTTCTACAAACCCATTACATATTTGATGGGGAAGGATAGTACCGAAGTAGTAGGTAGGATGGTTCATAGGTGACTTGGAAACATTCAAACAAAAATTTTGAGGATTTACACTGTTTCCTATACTGTGATAAAAAATAAAATAAAAAATGCATCAATATTTCATCAACATAATTCTAAAATGGAAATTTATTCATCAATTTTTGGCTAATGGTATTGTTGTTGTTGTCTATAAAATTTGATATTTATATGAAAATTTTGTTAGTATAATTATTATGTAGTGTTAATTAAATTGTGAGATAAAATATGTTGTGTAAATTTCTTAAAATGGTGAGTAATGAGAATTTTTGTCTCATTTTAAATTCTGAGCAAAAGACTCCAACTTATTGTATCTTTATAAAAAAATTCCAATTATTGTAATCTATCTCTAGTTCATGCATATGGATATTGGATTATGTGAGATTGAATCTATTGATAGCTTTGATCCCCATTATTCATATGTTTCCTTGATCAACTTTTTTCTATGTTTGTTTAAAATCATTCACATTTTTAAATTTATTTGGAAATAAAATGTCATTTTTTTAGGTTTAGTATCAGTCAAAAGTTAGTCGTTCTCCACCTGCCGTAATGTTAGTAGTTTCAATCAATTTCTCAACTTCGGCTACATTGATACAATATGGAATAGATAACTAGGCTGATAGAAGTTGTTAAATGAAATTTTTTTTTCAAAATAATATCAAAAAATACATGTGTTGTTCTAAATATCAATGAATATTATTTCTAATAAAGGTGGGGTTGTGTACACTTATTTATATGTCTATCATTATCATTGTGCATTATATACCACACACACAAAAATTGTACTTATTCATTTGTATATATGTGTACTATATGGAAACATTTCATTTCCCCACATTTGGTACATTCTCATACTCCTCACATACCCCTTTTGTTAGTGTGAAAATTCTAAGTAGGTGTACCAAAAATTCTTCACTTAATTAATTGGTGAAAAATGACCCTAACAACAAGATGTGGTCTCTTTTATGATTTAGATCTACAATAAAACATGATTAAACTCTGCAAGAAAATATCTGACGCAAGCCCAAAAAATATAGGAGCATAAAAGAGAAGTGTAATAACCCAGTAGAAGACTTTAAATGAATTAGAATTTTATTGAAACACCTGGTGAAGAAGGTTTACAACATAGGTTTGTAAATTCCCCTCCATGGTATGGGTCCTTTTGATGTCCTTGTGCTTCAGTGGTCTTGTTCTTCTCTCTCAAATATGCAGAAAAACCCAAAAAGCAAGATAGAACTCAAGTGGGAGCTCAAATGGCATGAGATGATAATGGTGACAATGATAATGATCATGGTCAAGAATAAATGGAAAACCATCTTATTTATAACAAAGTATTGGGATAAATTAGGAATTGGAAAATAATAAAAATATTACTAACCAATTCAAAATTTAGCAGTTAGGAATACTTTATTACATTTTTTGGAGAGGGAAAATATATTCAAAATGGTCAAATATATTTATGTAGAAAATGGTTGAAATAATTAACAAATAAAATTAATCACTATGTGAGGCTTAAGAAAAGTCTAAATTTGAAATAATTATCAAATAATGGTTTAACAATTATTCCAAAAATAAGAATAAGGAATAATAAATAAATAATTATTTATTTAATTATTCCAAGGTGATTTACTTAAATGTGTTAAGAAATAATTATCAAAAAATGATTTAATAACTATTTATAGAGAAAATTAAATAAATAATGATTTATTAAATTATTTTCATGGGGTTTTTTATTTTAAATATAAATAATTTAATAAAAATGGTTTACTAAATTATTTCATATGGTGAAAGTGATTTCACTATGGTAAAATTAATCCTACATGGTGTATTTAGATCCATCTAGTTAGAAATGGTTAGGTGATCATTTTTTAGGTGATAACAGATTTCCCCCCAACGACGAGCATCAAGAGAAAATTGCATGACTAAAATATGTTGTAGTTTACACTTCCATGAGACACCAAATGGGAGTCAGAGAGAGAGAGACAGAGCTAAAGCAATGCAAGGAAGGATGGAGGAATGGAGGGGTCGAGACCCACTAAGCGGATATAAGTCTCCTTTTATTTTTTAGTACATGATATCAAATGAGGTGGGGGAGGCATACCCATACCCGCTGAGATAAATAAGTGAAAATAATAATGGCATGCTTAGCAATGTGGGATTGAGCTACAAAGTACATGATATGTTGGCATCAATGGGCCAAAATGTAACACAATAATACAACGAGTCTCATATATATAATGTGCTTGGAAAAAAGAGGTCAGGACTTAATAAAACGACATATGATTACATGAGATAACATGTCCCTCAAGCTAGAATGGTGTGAGGGAATCACAACCCAGTAAGCCTTGATGCACAGTAAAGGGCTCTAAAAATATAAGTGGAACATTGGAATAAGATATGCATGTTGTAGGCATTGCAAGCGACTAAAACCAAACCCACCAAATCTATGGAACTACATTTTAGGTTGGATCATGAGTTGCAAAAATCGATGCATGTGGGGGGACACATAAAAATTCCACCCCCTCATGATGTTTGTATCATATCACACACAACCAGGAAATACGAGTACAATTTGTTGGATCACTGGACCATCAATTGTATGATTCTCGATCATGCCATAATGAGTTGAAGTAGAGCACACGAGAAATAACCAAGTCAAAGGGAAATGATGATTCCCTTTTCTTGATCTGAGGCATCAAAAAATTATGGAGGATGGAACCAACATACACCTCCCTCTAGACCACTCTCATGTAATAAATGTTTTGGAGTTGACAGAAGAGGGCCCGCCAGAGTTGAGGAAATGAGGAATCCTCAACAAACGCATGAGGGATCATAGTAATGTGACTAATGGACCGACTCCAGGGATGATGATGGAAGGAAAAAATATGAGTGGTGGATCGAAAACTTCCCTTGTCATAGCATAATATGCATGCTTGACCTAGAAATGACTGACTCGATTCCAAAGGGGATGGGCAAATACTCATACAAGGGCTTTTTAAAGATAGATCGTTATAGCTAGAGTCCAAATATAAGCAAGAGAGGATGAATGTGATGCAAATATGGATGGAAAACTACAACTAGACTCAATGGGACTCAGAACAGACTCCATGGATGCAAGGGTGACTCATCTCAGATGCTCTGAACAAGGGCGACTCAATGATGCTGCCACATGGGGGAGGCCCAGAGGGGACCATAAAATCATGAGTAAATTATGGTTACTCATGAAAAAAATTAAAAAAAGAGTCGGCGAGTACAAAGGTAAAGTGGTACTAGATTATAGGCGGCTCATATGAATAAATTTCGATTTTAGTAGATCGAAAAGTGAGACCTCTTTGGAAAAAAATTCCTGTGAAGTTTCAAATTAGCAAAAACAAAGGCAAACTCATTATAGAAATCTATGGGATATTTCTAATTGTGTTGACGGTTCATAAAGATGAGCTACAATTTGGTCCCAATGGGTGATGGAAAAACTAGGTTTTTTTTTATAAAAGGACTTCTTTCGCTAATTCCAATTCATTTACATAGTGAGATGTTAGAGAATTTGGAGAGCAGGAGAAGGCCTCAAATATTGGAAATCTCAAAGAAAAAAAACCAACTGATGTATTTTTTATCTGTGACTTTCAGGTAGATGACCTTACTTGTCTAAAAATGGCCTTAATTCTTCTTGGAAAGATGGTTCCTAGTGAATAATCAAGGTAAGAAATGAATACAGGAATGAACTACTAGAGAAAGTCTAGGATCATCCCCACCAACTAAGTCGAGCATGGGGACTAGGTGGGACACTACAAGGAAAAGACCCTCTAGCAGATGTTTTTGAGGAATCCCTTATAAAAATAGCCCAAATATCTGTTTGTAGAAGAGCTCAATAGAGGAGGTTGGCGGATGGAGGTTTTGTTGAACCCTTAGTTACACTGAGAGGGGGGGGGGGTGAATCAGTTTAACACATACATGGACTTTTAAAACTTTTCTCTTAAAACTTATTTACGCCTTCACTTCATGATCAACTTAATATGTGAGCAATCTTTATTAGTGAGCAGCCAGTATCAAACAGATTTGTTAATGTAACAACAGTCTTAATATTTGAGCAACAAGTATTAAGCAGATTAGATAAATCACATCAACACATGCACAAAGACACTAGATATAAGTGGAAACCCATAAAGGGAGAAAACCACATTTTATTATTGTTGTGATGCAAAGGCAAGCTCCAACTCCCTCTCACCACTGATTTTTGTAGGCACCAACCTACAGGAGGCTTCTACCTCAATTCTGCAAGCTACAACTTGGAAGGAAGCTCCAACTCCCTTCAATTCTCTGTAGGCACCAACCTACAAGAGGCTCCAACCTCAATCAGCTACAACTGAGAGCTATCAAGCTTCAACTTGATAGGGAAGCTCCAACTTCCTCAATTTACCAACCGGAATTTTTGTTGACTTACCTCAGATATCAGCTTTGTTCTGTAGCATCTCTTTCTTTTCTTATTTTCTTTATCTTCTCTGCCTCAATATTCTATAATCTTCATTCTCTATATTTACTCTCTCTCTCACCTCTTGCAACTTTCTTATTTTCTTCAACACTTTTCAATTCTGTTGCACACTGTCTTCTTCTCCCATTCTATTTCATCACATTCTCGCCTTGGATATTACCCTGTTTTATACAAAATAGCTTCATGATTGTTTGTATTCTATTGGGAATTCAAAATGGACAGCCATGTCTCTTTGCCTTCTGCCTTCTCATCTCTTCTATCCGCGCATTCAGAAAATATAACTATAGGTACCAATTTATCATTACAGTGGGATATTTGTTCTCTTCCGGAGACTTGCCAATGCATCACAACAATATAAATTAAAATCATTGACATTCAATTACAATTCAAACTCCAGCTCACTCATTCAACTTCTTGGCTCGCTGCGCATTTGTCTTTTCTTTGACTGTGTCTTTGTCCTTTTCGGCACTGTTTGTTTCCTTATTCACTTTCATAGGGTAGTGGCCATATGCCATACATATGTAACTGTGCTTTTTATATCAAGCTAATTGATTCTTGGCACAATAATAATAAGTCATTTTGATATGTGCAATGCCGTGGTGTAATTACTATGTATCTGTAACAACGCCTTTTATATATAACACAACTTCAGCTCTCGGCATATTTATAATAAGTTTTAACATACAAACTGCCTTTTTAATACAACTTAAATCAACTCTCGGCGTAGTAGTAAAAGCCTGTTTAACATATAAAATGCCCTTTTGGGCCCACCATCCAAACTTTTTTTTGTGCTCCAATGCGATGAGTCTCCTCCGATGATTTCCGATTGCGATTACACCCTTTGCGATTGTTCCGATGCGATTGATCGCAATCGAAAACTTGTAGAGCATCATCCATGCTCGGCCAACCCGTACTTTATCACGATGGCCCCTGCTTGCATATATATATATATATATATATATATATATATATATATATTGGTTCATATATATTCTCTGTCTTATTTTACTTTCCAATCGCAATCGCAAACTTCAGAGATCCTCTTGTGCCTGTGGTCGTCTGATTTCCGTCGATGCGATGAGCGAGGGTCCCACCAGACCATACTTCGGCATTTCAATGTTTTATGTTATATTTCTCTTTTATCTGTTGATGCTCTTTAACAAAGGAAATCCTTATTTTTGAGTTTGAATTCCAGTAGGCCCCACTCTGACTTCCTTTAAGATCCAACGGTTGCTATCATCCAGGATCCAACGGTTGCGATTAGATCGCATCATCGCAGTCGCATGGTTCAATGATCCACTGTTCTGTTTTACTCCGATGCGATTAATCGCAACTTGAATATTCCCAATGCGATTGATGTATTATCCCTCGACTGCTTCCGATTGCGATTGATCGCAATCGCAACTCCCAGTTGCATGTTCCGATACTTCGCCCTTTTCCGATGCGATCAGTCATTGTTCTACTAGAATTCAAACACATATCAATTATGGTTCATTGATCCATCGGGTCCGGACTTTCATCGCAATCACAACTCTTTGTTTACATGTTCCGCTGCACAATTTTTCTCCGATGCGATTGGGAAAGGGTCCCACCTTATGGTTATTTCGATCATAAAGCGCTCCATATAAATTAATATATATGCTTTGGACCTTTGTGTATAAGGCGCAATATATGTAATGCGCTGCATATATATATATAAGCTTTATGTTTCAGCTTTAGTGTATCCTCCAGCGTGGGTAACGATTCTCGGAATATATACTTTGCTGCTTGGGTTAGGATTCCCGGAATATTGTATATTCTTTCACCTGGGTTGCGCTTTGTGTTTATGTATCCTTCTGCTTGGGTTACGGTTCCCAGAATTTATGTTTAGTGTATCTACCAGTTGGGGTAGTGATTCTCGGAATAACGACTCTGCCTCTGCTTCTGCCTTTTTGTGATAACGGCTCTACCTCTGCCTCTGCCTTTCTGCGATAACGGCTCTGCCTTCGCTGCTTCTGCCTCTGCCTTCTTTGTACCTCTGCTGCTCGACCTCTGCCTCAACTGCTCTTTGTAAATATTACCTGTTGTCTTATGCTACTGTTCTTTGCCTATATCTGCATCTGCTGCCTTCTTTGCCATCAATGACAATATTTCCAATAGTCTCCCCCTTTGGCATTGATGGCAATACACTTTCTCTATTTTCCTTCTCTTCCTCCCCCTTTGACATCAATGGCAAGGGGTTGCACATCTCGTAGTGTAGATTCTATCCTTTTTCAACATTTCTTGCATTTCCTCTCTCTGATATCTTCTGAATTTGTACTGTGCTGCTCCAAACTTTGGATTAGATCTAAAATACTGACCCTTTAGACTTTTCATTGGATCTCTTATGCTGGATGTATTCTTGCCATAATCCTTTTGATCCTGAGGACCTGTTTAATCCTTATCTTGTTGGCTGATCTCCCCCTGGAATGATATTCTCATTTCTGTTCTCCCCTTGAAACTATGCTTTCTCTTCATATCAAAGAGTAGCATCTACAGATACTACCCCTAGTCTATTTCTTAAATATTCAAATGGTTCTCTAGCAAGCGGTTTGGTAAATATATCTGCTATCTGTTCTTTTGTTGGTACATACTCCAGTTTTACTATCTTCTGAGCCACTTGTTCTTGAAGAAAATGATACTTGATTGGGATATGTTGAGTTTTTGAGTGAAGCACAGGATTTTTACATATACTTATAGCACTTGTATTATCGCATTTGATTGAGATAGGTTCATCAATTCTTACCTTCATGTCTTGGAGGGTTTGCTTCATCCACATGACTTGTGTACAACATGCTGTTGCTACTTCTTTGCTATATACTCTACTTCTATTATAAGGCAGTGAATAGTCATTTAGCTATACATAACCATTCACAGACTTTCTCCTAAATAGAATGCCTTCACTTGTGTTTTTCTGTCATCCTGCATTTGCTTTGATATGCATCTGTGTATGTTGTAAAGTGAAGCTTTTGCTTTTAGGATACCAAAGTCCATACTGTGTTGTTCCTTGTAGATATCTAAATATTATTTTGACTGTCAGAAGATGGTTTTGTTTAGGTGCTACTTGATATCTAGCCACTAATCCTACTGCTAGCATGATGTCTGGTCTTGATGCTGTCAGATACAATAGACTTCCTATCATGGATATGTAGAGTTTTTGATCTATATCAGCAGATCCATCGTCAGCACACAACTTGCATCCCGTGATCATGGGAGTTGACAGTTGGTCCTCCCGCTCAAACTTTTCAACATTTTACAAGTATTTTTCTGTGAGATGGATGTACTGTGTTCTTTTGCTGAATTTGAAGTCCTAAGTAAGCCAGCTCAATCATGAACACCTCTCAAACTGCGGCTGTATGAGTAAACCTTTGCTAGTTCTTCTCCGTGCTTCCAAACATAATGTCATCAACATATATTACATGATCGGGGGTTATTTTCGTAGGCTTTTATGTATAGATTGTTGTCTCTCACCTCTCTTAAAACCTTGTTTTGCAAATGCTTATCCAGTCTTAGTACCAAGCACAAAGACTTGTTTAGGTCCATATGAGCCTTGCCAGTCTGCACACATAGTCTTCTTTGGCATCATTAAGAAAACAGTTGTTCATATAGACTTCTTCTTCTAGATCATTCAAAATGTAGTTCATCCATTTGATATACCTTCCAAGTTTTGGTAGCATACAAAGCGAAACATTACGGTAAGCTACATTACGCTACGGGGAGCAAATTTTTCATCATAATCAAGTCCTTCAATTTGTGAATATCCTTCGCAAACTAGTCTAGCTTTATTCCTGATTACCTGTCCTTGCTCATTCATTTTATTCTTCATTACCCATTTTGAGCCTATGAAATTTTTCTCAGTGGGTCTAGGAAGTAGTTCCCAGGTATTTTTTTTCTCAATTTGGTCTAATTCTTCATTCATTGCATTCACCCAATACTTGTCCTTGCTGGCTTCTTCAAATCTCTTTGGCTCTATCTGTGATAACATGGCTATGTATACCTCTTCTGTTTGTTCAGTTAGCTGCCTTCTTGTCTAGACCCCTACATTCTTGTCTCCTATGATCTGATCTTCAAGATGATTCTTCTGAGTGTATCTTGAGGGGGCTTTCCAGCTCAGCTCTGCATCTTCTATTGTGTTACTTGTTTCATTATCATTTTGGTTTTCTTATTCATGGTTGTCTGATGGACTGCAGCAGTTTGTATCTCTTGTATTGTTTGGAAGTTCTTCATCAAACCTCACGTCAATACTTTCTACTATTTTTCGAAGAGTCTTGTTGTAGCACCTGTACCCTTTACTTTTGGAAGCATATCCTAGAAAAATCCCTTCATCTTCTCTTGCATCAAATTTCCCAAGACTTTCATCATTATTCTTTATGTAACACTTGCTTCCAAAGATTCTGAAATGTTTGATTGAAGCTGGCTTTCCATGCCATAGTTCATAGGGAGTCTTGTCACTGCTTGGCCTTAAGTGAGCTTTATTAAGGATATGCACTGCTGTGTGTACCGCTTCTGCCCAGAAGGTTTGAGGAATATTATTCTCTTGCATCATGGCTCTAGAAATTTTTTGAATAGATATGTTTTGTCTCTCTGCTACTCCATTCTGCTAAGGTGTCCCTGCACTAGTAAATTTTTGTTTTATGCCATTTTCATTGCATAGATCTGCAAAGTCATAATCTGTGAATTCACCTCCTCTATCCGATCTGATGCATTTTAGCTTGCATCCTGTCTGATTTTCTGCTAATGCTTTGAATATTTTGAATTTGTCTAGAGCTTCCGATTTATTCTTGAGAAATGCAACCCATGTCATTCTAGAGAAATCATCTATTATTAGCATGAAGTAGGATTCTCCACTTGGTGTTTTAGTTCTTGCAGGTCCACATAGATCCATGTGCACAAGCTGGAGTGGTCTACTTGTTGATAACTCATCTTTGGCCTTAAATGATGTACGGGTCTGTTTACCCAATTGACAAGATTTGCATATGGTATTAGAAGGCCTTTTTATTTCTGGCATGTCTCTGACCGCTTTCTTTTTGCTCAGTCTGATGATATGATCGAAGCTAAGATGTCCCAATCTCCTATGCTATAACCATGACTCCTCAAGTTTGCTAAGATGGCATGCTTCATCTTCCTCTTTCACGATGTAAACATTGCTCTCTGTTCGAACACCTTTGAGCAGAGTCTTACCTGTGGTGCCTGATCTGACTTCATAGTCTTGTGCTCTGAAAAGAAATTCGCAGCCTTTATCACACATTTGACTAACACTCAGCAAATTTGCTTTCAGCCCATCTACAAATAGTACATCTTGGGCCTTACCTCTGCCATTATCTAAGCTGACTGAGCCCTTTCCCTTGATTTTTCCTGATTTATCATTGCCAAAAGTAACATTACCAGTTTTATTTTCATCAAAATTTATAAATTTTCTCCTGTCTCTAGTCATATGCTTTGAGTAGCCACTGTCCAGATACCATTGGCTTTTCAGATCTTGAGCAGTTAGAGCCAGGTCACACTTATTCTCCTTCTTTTTCCACTGGAGGCATCCTTTTTTTTGGTATCTTTTGTGAGATGATGAATCACATCCTTTCAGAGGACATTTGGAAGGCATATGTCCAACTTTATTGCATATACAACATTTGATCATAGTTTTTGCAGAATTGTGAGTATGAACAAAATTTCTTTGATTCATAAACCTCCTTGAGGTGTTGAACATCAATCTTTGTCCATACTTTCTACATTCAATAATTTTATGGCCAAATTTCTTACAATAAAAACAATAACCATAGAAATTATTTGCATACCTGATGTAAGGTTGTTTTCTCCATTTGTTTGTTTGAGACAGTCTCTTCACTGTTTGCATCTTTTGCTGGTTTAAATTACTCCTCCTTGCATGAAAATATGCAGCAATGTGTCCCTGCTTTTGGAAGACATAAAAAGTGGCATTCTTCATAGGAGGGAAGAATCTCCTTTGATGGCTTTCAAATTTGACATACTCAGGGGCATATAAATCTTTTCTTGTTGTTTGAGTATTTCTTTCATTCTTTGTTATTAGAGGATTTTTCTGGGTTCTGCCTCCTTCCTTACAATTTTCTTCTTTTGTAGGCACTATTTGAGCTGCTTCATCATCCTTCTTTGCTTTTACAAAAATAATATCTTTGTTTTCCTTTTCTTTGTTTTTACTTTATTCTCCTTCATAGCCTATTCCAGTTTTTATCATAGGCGATCTTTGAGCAACCAGAATTTCATTCAACTTAATAGAGCTTGTTGTTTGAGAAGATTTTACAACCACTTTCCTTTGAGCATTTTATAATTTCTTCCTGAGACATACTACTTCTTCTTACAAATTTTCTTGTTCCTAAGTTTTTTCCTTGATTTGCTTAAGTAACATGTCCTCTATCTTCTTGGCTTCTTCAAGCTCTATCTTTAGCTGCATAAGGACTTCTGAATTCTATTCTTCTCGTACATACTTGAGGAGAATGTCCTTTTGTTTTCTTCATTTCAGCTTGAGTCTATCAATCTCTTCTAGAGCACTTCTTAGCTCCCCCTCAAGGTCGACTTCACCTTCTTCTTCTTCATCTTCTAGCAGGATACCTTCGATTTCTTCTATAGCCATCAATAAAAATTCAGAGGTTCCATCTTCACTTGAGAGTTCATCTGGATCTTCACATGTACTGCTGTCTTGTTGAGCATAGAAGGATTTTCTGCTGAACTTCTTTCCTTTCTGCCAGTTCTTTGATGTATTTTTCTCTAACTCTTGAGCTTGATTCCTTACTTTCTTGTGAGGACACTTAGCAGCATAGTGTCCAACTCTTCCACAGTTAAAGCATTTGAAAGGAAGTTTACCTTTGTATTTACCTGAGCCTCTATCCAATTTCTTGACAAATTTTTCCTCTTCTTCATCCGAGCAAGAGCATATGTATTCCTCTTCTTCTCTCTTCTTTTATGTTTTAAAGGCTGCCTCCCTCTTACTTGGCTTCTTCTGTGGGAGCCTCATCTCATATGCTGTTAAATTTCCAAGTAGTTGGTTCATGGTCAAGGTCTCCTAATCTGTTGTTTCTTCTATTACAGACACCTTGGGATTAAACCTGGATGGAAGAGATCTTAGAATCTTTTGCACAATTATACTTTCTGGCATGGTTTCTCCAAGAGCTTTCATATTGTTAACAATTTCTGCAACTTTTAGGAAGAAACTGTCAATGTCTTCATCCTCATTCATTTTTAAGTTCTCAAACTGGGCTCTATAGACTTGAAGTTTCGCAGTCTTTACTTTCTTGTCTCCCTCATGGATGTTCTCCAGAGTATCCCACATCTCTTTGGTAGTGTCTTTGTACATTACTTTGATAAAATCTGCTTCACACAATCCATTCAAGATGGCATTCATGGCTTTTGCATTAGCTACAAAATCTTGTTTGGATTCTTTCTCTGAGTTAGTTGCCTTTGGGGCATATCCTAATTCCACAGCACCCCAAACTTCTATTCCTAGAGACATTATGTATGTCCTCATCCTGATTTTCCAGAAGGCATAATTTTCACCTGTAAAGAAAGGGGCTTTATTGGTTGAGCATCCTTCTTTACTAGCCATCCTGAGAACCTAGAATCTCCTTTCAGTTGTTAAACTGGTACAAAGGAACTTGGCTTTGATACCAATTGTTGAATTCTTAGTTAAACTGAGAGGGGGGGGGTGGGGGTGAATCAGTTTAACACATACATGGACTTTTAAAACTTTTCTCTTAAAACTTATTTACACCTTCACTTCATGATCAACTTAATGTGTGAGCAATCTTTATTAGTGAGAAGCAAGTATCAAATGGATTTGTTAATGTAACAACAGTCTTAATATGTGAGCAAAAAGTATTAAGAAGATTAGATAAACCACATCAACACATAGACATCATGCACACAGACACCAGATATAAGTGGAAACCCATAAAGGGAGAAAACCACATTTTATTATTGTTGTGATGCAAAGGTAAGCTCCAACTCCCTCTCACCACTAATTTTCTATAGGCACCAACCTACAGGAGGCTGCTACCTCAATTCTGCAAGCTACAACTTGCAAGGAAGCTCCAACTCCCTTCAATTTTCTACAGGCACCAACCTACAGGAGGCTCCAACCTCAGTCAGCTACAACTGACAGCTATCAAGCTTCAACTTGATAGGGAAGCTCCAACTTCCTCAATTTATCAACCAGACCGTTTGTTGATTTACCTCAGATATCAGCTCTGTTCTGTAGCATCTCTTTCTGCTCCTCTCTTCCTAATCTTTTCTGTCTTAATTTTCCAAACTCTGCATTCTCTCTTCTTACTCTCTCTCACCTCTTGCAGCTTTCTTATTTTCTTCAACTCTCTTCAATTCTGCTGTACACTCTCTTCTTCTCTCATTCTATTTCATCAATCATCTCCCCTTGGATATTACCCTATTTTATACAAAATAGCTTCATGGTTTTTTGTATTCTACTGGGAATTCGAAATGGACAGCCATGTCTCTTTGCCTTCTGCCTTCTCATCTCTTTTATCCGCTCATTCAGAAAATATAACTGTAGGTACCAATTTATCATTACAGTGGGATATTTGTTCTCTTCTGGAGACTTGCCAATGCATCACAACAATATAAATTAAAATCATTTACATTCAATTACAATGCAAACTTCAGCTCACTCATTTAGCCTCTTGGCTCGCTGCGCATTTGTCTTTTCTTTGACTGTGTCTTTGTCCTTTTCGTCTCTGTTTGTTTCCTTATTCACTGTCATAGGGTAGCGGCCATATGCCATACATATGTAGTTGTGCTTTTTATATCAAGCTAATTGATTATCGGCACAATAATAATAAGTTGTTTTGATATGTGCACTGCCGTGGTGTAATTACTATGTATCTGTAACAGCACCTTTTATATATAACACAACTTCAGCTCTCGGCATAATTATAATAATTTTTAACATACAAACTGCATTTTTAATACAACTTAAATCAACTCTCGGCATAATAGTAAAATCTTGTTTAACATATAAAATGCCCTTTCGGGCCCACCATCTGAACTTTTTTTTGTGCTCCGATGTGATGAGTCTCCTCCGATGATTTCTGATTGCGATTACACCCTTTGCGATTATTCCGATGTGATTGATCGCAATCGCAAACTTCATTGATATATTCCACTGCTCAGCCTTCGTGCCGATGGGATGGCCCCACACTATATATATATATATATTGGTTCATATATATTCTCCGCCTTATTTTACTTTCCAATCGCAATCGCAAACTTCAGAGATCCTCTTGTGCCTTTGGTCGTCTGATTTCTGCTGATGCGATGAGCGAGGGTCCCACCAGACCATACTTCAGCATTTCAATGTTTTATGTTATATTTCTCTTTTATCTGTCGATTCTCTTTAACAAAGGAAACCCTTATTTTCGAGTTTGAATTCCAATAGGCCCCACTCTAAATTTCTTTAAGATCCAACGGATGCTATCATCTAGGATCCAACGGTTGCGATTAGATAGCATCATCGCAATCGCATGGTTCAATGATCCGTTGTTCTGTTTAACTCTGATGCGATTAATCGCAACTTGAATACTCCCGATTTGATTGATGTATTATCCCTCGACTGCTTCCGATTGCGATTGATCGCAATCGCAACTCCCAGTTGCATGTTCCGATTTCTCCGCCGTTTTCTGATGCGATCAGTCACTATTCTACCAGAATTCAAACACATATCAATTATGGTTCATTGATCCATCGGGTCCGGAATTTCATCGCAATCACAACTCTTTGTTTACATGTTCCACTGCACAGTTTTTTTCTGATGCAATTGGGAAAGGGTCCCACCTTATGGTACTTTGGTTCTTTCGATCATAAATCACTCCATATAAATTAATATATATGCTTTGGACCTTTGTGTATAAGGCGCAATATATGTAATGCACTGCATATATATATATATATATATATATATATATATATATAAGCTTTATGTTTCAGCTTTAGTGTATCCTCCAGCGTGGGTAACGATTCTCGAAATATATACTTTGCTGATTGGGTTAGGATTCCCTGAATATTGTGTATTCTTCCGCCTGGGTTGCAGTTCCAGGAATTGTGTTTATGTATCCTTCCGCCTGGGTTACGGTTCCCGGAATTTATGTTTAGTGTATCTACCAGTTGGGGTAGTGATTCTCGGAATAACGGCTCTGCCTCTGCTTCTGCCTTTCTGTGATAACGGCTCTGCCTTTGCCTCTGCCTTTCTGCGATAACGGCTCTGCCTTCGCTGCTTCTGCCTCTGCTTTCGCTGTACCTCTACTGCTCGACCTCTGCCTCAACTGATCTCTGTAAATATTACCTGTTGTCTTCTACTGTTGTTCTTTTCCTATCTTTGCATCTACTGCCTTCTTTGCCATCAATGACAATATTTCCAACAGGTTTTTGCATATGTTTTTTTTGCAGATGTTTCTCATCATAAAACGCACCGGTGCATTTAATCCAAAATGCACCAATGCGTACTATAAATTGGCACACCAAGACACCGTGCTCTCTGTACAAACCCGCACGGTGCGTCTAAGTACTCCAGCGCACCAGTGCTCTATGTAAAAACTAGCCCGATGCATCTCCGTAATCCAGCACACTGTAACGATGTGTGGTGCGCCATCGATAAAACCACCCGGTGCGTCTCAAAATATAGTGCACCGAAAAATGGTTAATTTTAAAAAAATTATCAGTCGTAAAAACCTCATTTCTACTTGTTCAGTGCTCTAGACCTCTCAAGCACCTGTGTCAGTTTGTCTTCTATGAGGCACCCTCCCATTGGTGCTCCCATTTCTTACATTGCTACCGTCCATTGTGTAGTGTGTTGAGTTCGAATTTTCGAAAATGATGGTAATTTTTTTTTTTGAATTCCTCAACAAAGATGTGTCCTCGATGCAAAAATTTACAGGTAATCTACTTGTTTCTCAATAGCTAAACTTTTTAGCATAATAAAATTTCAAATTAACTTAAAATTAACCGTTTAAAAAAAAAAAATGGGTGGTGCATTCAAGTCGTTCGGCTAGCACATTTCGCGGTGCTGCATTTAAATTTATAGGCCACATCACAAACAATGTTAATGGAAACCGCATCAGAACCCGATGCGGTACCTAAAAAAACTGCACCAATAAAATTTAAGAAATAACACGGCGGTGTGGTTGTTTACAGGACTGCATTGTTGACTATGTAATGTTGTTGGGAGGGTGGTGCGTTGACCAAACTAACCGCCCCAAGGCAGATAGTTTGGTCAACGCACCATCCACCTGATATAATTACATAGTCAATGGTGCGGTTATTTACAGGACCACATTGTTGGCTATGTACTGATGTTAGGCGGTGCGTTGACCAAACTATCCACCCTGGGGTGATTAGTTTGTTCAATGCACTGCACAAAAATATTTCCTGGTTTCGCGGTGCACGAACATTTTTCATGTGCACCTGGCACGGTGTGTGATAAATATGTACGCATCGGTAACAGGGAATTATTGGTTTTTTGGGCACACTGACTGTTTTTTTCTTCAATAAAAATTATATATATATATATATATATATATATATATATATATATATATATACATCTCTCATTTAATAAAAAAATGTATTTAATATGTGAATCATTCAGCGTCGTCAACGGAGAGAGAAAAGGGAACAACAAGAGAATATGGAGGACCTTTATAACGTGATTCAACTGTGGGAGGCACAGGAGAGGGAGAGAATTTTGTACCCTCACCCTATTACGTTAACCACCCACTTGATCCTAAGAGAGGTAGGCCTCCTCAAGTTCTACGAGGAGGCTACATCCCTAAAGGGGCACAGTTAGTTATTGGGACAACTAATCTATAGGTGGGATGCCCACTGAAAGGATTTCTGGGTTGGTCCTGGCTAGTGGTACGAGCCCACTGAGGAGGAAATATATTTTATTACTGGCCTATCTAGGAGAGGGAATGATTTTCCCCAGTTCCCATATGTCCCCACCGATTATGCAGCAGGGATTCAGTTGGCGTACTCACAGAGATACATTAGGGACGATATAGTTTTTCCTGCAGATTTTCAAGTGTCTAGTGGCCAATTACACATTGCTTAGTTTGGTCCAGAGGAGGTGAGGTGCCTCTCACTACTACTAACGACCATTTCACATTATACTAGTAACGGGTAGTGCATTAGTTGTCCGCTTTTATTTTATGTTGATTCTTTATTCGATACGCCATGACTTTTGAGATGGTCTGCGATTTTTTGCGGCAGTTTTGTACAGAATTAGATAGATGTCGTTCTCAAGCATGTGGTAGTTTGACCTTCCCTTTTGCTTCAGGTTATTTTGTTTATTTTTTTAGAGGTTTTCGGAGATGAGGCATACTTTTGTTCTACAACCTCTTAGGTCGATGTTGCATGTACGTATGCAGATTTGGGGCCAGATGATGCCCAAGAGGGCTTTGTCTGACTTTCCGACCATGATATCTACTGATGCACTAGATTTTCTAGCCAGTGATGATGATCACTCGTTTTTTATGGTGTTTTTTCCGTACGTCGGTTTGGATTGGCGAAGGTGTACCAACATCCTCTTCACAAAGGATGAGCCACCGGATGTGAGAGGTAATATTAGTGTTTTCTTTAGATTAATATAGTTTCATTTTATTGTATTAATTAATTAATTAGAATAAAATTTATTATAACATGTTCTTTAACTTGAATTATTAAAATTTTTAATGAAATTGTCTAATTATTGTTGTGTACTATATATTTTGTAGATATTAGCACATTCGTTGGGGATATGATTCCACCCCCACCAGATGATCTAGATGTAGATCATGACGAGTAGATGGTGGAGGCGGCGGATCAGGGTGACAAACCTGATCCTAGGGTGCAGATACCCGTGGGGGTGTGGCATAGTGTGGACACCTGATTTAGGATGGATTTGGGCAACCGACTGAGTCAAGTCCTGGTTGATGAGGGAATTTTCCCTGATACGCTCAGAGAGATACGGGTTGATCGTAGGCTCATAGGCTCTAGAGAGACATGCCCCGTGATATGATGACCCTTATGCGTCATATATTTAGAGATTCCAGAGTACGTAAGGCTAGGAGAGATAGGCATTGTGGAGATGCATGACAAAGCAGCTCATTTGATGATCATGATCACGAGGGGAGTGATCATCATTCTAGTACTCCACCTTTTCCTCCTTCACCTCCTGCTAGAGATCATGAGCAACCAACATCGAGTCCTGATCAATAAGCATATTTTGAGTAGTCTGCACCATCTCAACAGGCACCAAGTCCTGAGCAGACACGTTGACTGAGCAGGCACCTAATCCTGAGCAGGTAGGTCCATCTGAGCAGGTTGCACCATCGACAAATCATCAGCAGGTAGTTCCTGAGCAGACTGCACCATCTGATCAGCAGGCACTTCATCCATATGAGCATGAGGTTTCACCATCGACTGAGCAAGCCTAGACTAGTACTAGTATTGATGTAGTACCACCAAATATTTTACATTTATATGCAGTTACATTACAGTTATATATTTTTGACATTATATACATACATATATATATATATATATATATATATATATATATAGTGCATGTATTTTATGTTCATGTTGATGTACTTAATTTACATGTTGGTGCTCAACATTATGTGTATATTGTTAGGTCATGTTAGATATGTTCATTTAATGTGCTTGCAGATAGATGTGTATGTGATAACAGTTATTTGACATGAGATGTATATTTGATGTTTGTGTTGTGATGATGTTATACAATGCTTGTGTTTTGTTAGATGATCATGATCACGATGATTAGATGATGTTAGCGAATTTGAATGTGTATTTTAGAATATGATGTTTGTACGATGGTTATCATGATCGTGATGTTTATTTTTAATATTAAATTTATTAAATATTATGTATTGGTAATTATAAAATTGTGTAATTGTAATTGTAATTGTAATTGTAATTGCATGTATCATGATTGTAATTGTAATTTTAATTATAATTTTATGTAAAATTGTAAAATCGTAATTGTAATTGTAATTGAAATTTTAATTTTAATTGTATGTAAAATTGTAAAATTGTGATTGTAATTGTAATTTTAATTTTATGTAAAATATTTGTAAAATTTTAATTGTACGTAATTGTATTGTCAAATTGTCAAATTGTAATTGTAATTGTATGTATTGTCATGATTCAATTTTATTAAAATTGTAAATTTGTAAAATTGTAAAATTGTAATTGTATGCATCATGATTGTAATTTTAATTTTAATTGCAATTGTATGTAAAATTGTAAAATTGTAAAATTGTAATTCTAATTCTAATTCTAATTGTAATTGTAATTTAATTGTAATTGTATGTAAAATATATTGTAAAATTGTAATTGTAATTGTAATTGTATTGTGAAATGATTGATTGTAATTGTAATTTTAATTGTAATTGTATGTAAAATTATAAAATTGTAATTGTAATTGTATGTAAAATTGTAAACTTGTAATTCTAATTCTAATTGTAATTGTATGTAAAATATTTGTAAAATTGTAATTGTAATTGTAATTGTAATTGCAATTGTATTGTGAAATTGTAAAACTGTAATTGTAATTGTATGTATTGTCATGATTCAATTTTATTAAATTTGTAAAATTTGTAAATTTGTAAAATTGTAAATTTGTAAATTTTTAAATTTATATGAATATAAATAATTGTAAAATAATAAATCTGGAATAATATGAATTTTTGTAACATTATAAATTTTAGAAAATAATGCAAATAAATTCATGTTTAGAATTATCATTATTTTATTATGATCTTACATACCAAAAATAACAGTATACATTAATACATTTTTTTTTAATTTTGAAGATATCATTCACACACATTTAAAGCAACCAAGTAGTTGTATTATTTTAGGAATTGACATCAAAAAAATAAATTGATACAATGCATTATTTTTTAGATCAACATAATTGAAAATTATCAAGTGAAATGTCTTTAACATTAACACAATGCAAACCAATAGTATAAATGATGAAATAACACATGTAACATATCACTCTGTGTTCTCATGATCACCCTTATTATCTTCCAAGTCTCTTGGCATGATAACATTATTGTTCTCAAAAATATGTTTTTATATAGGGTCACGTCTCAATACGAACCGCCAATCCCTATCCAACACATTTGGGTAAACAAACACCTGGTTGTAGTGATTGGGGAAAACATAAGGCTCCTTAGCTTTCATCCCACATATTTTTAGAGTTGATACATATCAGCCTACTATCGCGGTCATCCTTTACATTATTCCGATCAAAGGTGCCCCGCCACTTGCACCTAAAAATAACACATTGGAAAGAAGAGAAGTCCACTTCAACGATCTCTTGTATCTTTCTGATGTAACCTAACATCCCTCATACTAGGTTTTGATCATGGTGGCTAGCTCAACTACATTGATCGAACTCGACTTCCACTCCACACTCGTGTCATGTGTCCATCATCGACATTTTCTATCCAAAAATGGTGTCCATATGCCCACATAGATGGGAAAAAATGCACCTATAAAAATGTTTAAAAAAATCATAGTTCCATCTATCTTATAATAACCCATCTATTAAAATATGAAATATAGATGTTACATTTCAAAGATGCATTATTAATTTTAAAATGTAGGTAAATAGATTATTACCGAGTTGTTGCAGCCAATCCCTACGTTTAGTGCATCGTCTTCGTCACATGGGTAACGACCAGTTGCACCGTATTTCTTTTTGACTTGGTCAGCAACCCAAATATTGGGGCATATAATTGACATATTTTCTTTTAAATGGTCGCTATAAGGCACACTTATACCATTAAACCATCTAAATTCTTTCCTCTCACTATCCCATTCCATTCTCTTTTGTTCGTACAATGCGACCCACAACTGTGTCACTTCGGAATTGTAAAGAACGAATTTATTGGTTGCTTCAATTTTTGCATTCATTGATGAAATCAAACAGGCATATAGTACATATGAGATCAAAATATACATTATATCGAAGTTCAACATGAATATTTAGTTTGTGTAAATTTGAAAAATTATAACGCTCCCGACGTAGATAACCCCTCCTGGGCATTGTATTATAGGATAGTAAAGAGGGCAGGTCATTTATGGATTCTACAATGTATTGATAGAGGAGGCAAGAGCTGTAAATAAGGTAGGCGTTACCTTCACATACCAGATAGACTTCAGGTAAATGCATACTGTAAGGATTACCTTCCCTCCCTTCTGGTAAAGCATACTAGATTTCACTTACCCCTATTATTCCATTTGTTTGGAGAATCTCCCCTTCTCCTTTGTCTTCATCCCTTTCATCGTCCCAAATCACCACACCTAGTCTATTGTTGATCTGCTTGATGTACTCACTAGCATAATAGAAAGACACATATGATATGTACCCCTTTGGCATGGACCCCTTGGGTTTGGCCCTTTGTCGAACAAAACCTTCCAATTTATTCATGTACCTACCTAAGAAGAACATCCAACGATAAGAAACCACCCCATATAATTCAACCTCATCTCTAGGTGGATTAAAATATGAATCTGCAAGTCCATGAAACTCGTCGGTAGTTCCTTCTCAAACATACAAACAATCTCAACTATCTCTTGACGCCACCGTGGAATGCTAGCCACATTAATCTCCTTTGACGTGATCCAACGTACAAATGCAAATAATTTAGATATGGCACATCCTCAGTCTTGGGGAAAGTCATGTTCCACACACCCATGCACGAACAAAGGATAATGACACTGAAAAGTTATAAACAAATGAAATAATATACAAAATTAGTTATGTTTTATTATCCCTGCATGGGAAAAAAATTATTAATATAACAAATAATAAAATCATGCTTTTGAAATTATATGTACACTTAGAATATTCAAATGGTCATATGATTTCAACCCCAAAAAATGGTCATCCACGATGAAGCAGTGTCGTAGTGAAGACCCATATGAAGATGGCACCCTCACACCAATTATAACTTCCTTTGCCAAAGAAATATCATATTTTTTTAAAATCCATGGGACATCACCTTCTTTGAAATGCCAATTAGAGGGACCAGCTACCTCTGATACTGTACTTTCTAATCGTCTTGGCCAACGTTTCTTTTTAGCTTTTGAATTAATAAGATCTTTCCTAACAACCAATATGTCACTTTGTTTCGATGATATGTGCCTCCATAAAGAAGATGAAACATTTTTAAATATATGCATGAGATCTAATAAGTGGGTAATCTTAAGATGCTCCCAATATGGGAGGTTCTAAAATATATATTTCCTTTTCATCCTAATGGGAAATTTCTCAACATAGGTATCGAATAATTCTAGATCATCGAACATAGGCTCCCCATTTGTATCGAACATTTCTATGAACTCCTTCTCCTTCTCTCTCTAATATGCTCTAAGCCATTCAGTTGGTGTCATTATTGAATGCCTTTGGGTTCTCTCTTATTTACCATTGAAAGTAGATGTTTCTCTTCTGTAAGGGTGTTCTTCTAGGAGGAATACCCTGGAGCAGTCATACACTAGCTTTTGTAGGTCGTTGGACCATCTATCTTTCATAGAAGGTCCACAACATTTACACCCATAATACCCTTTTGTTACAAGACCTGTGAAATTATTGTATAAAATATGCATGGCACGTTAAATAATATCATGAAGATCAGAAAAATTACAACGAATTAAATAACTAATATGCGAAATAATATTGTTACGTATATAAACAAAACAATAAACATCTAATTTACCAGATAAAACTCCTAAGCCTGGATAATCATGTGTCGTGTAAGCACATATGCCATACAACATAAAAATCCTCTCTGCTACGATGGGTCTTGATACATTGTATACATTAATCCCATCCCATAATTCCTTCAATCCATCTACAAGTGGTTGTAAGTAGACATCCATATTCTTCACTTATCTTCTACCAGAGACTATCACAGCCAATATAAGATGTTCATTTGGCGGGATATTTTTATTGATCACTACTACAGGACAAAAAAAATACTTGGTGTTCTAGAGGGAATATGGGTTGACGCCATCCATGGCTATGCTTAGTCGTGGACTTCATACTTCATCCTTGAATTTTTCAAGCCATGTGTCCTCTATATGTTTCTTGGCTATTGAATCTGTTGGGATTCACATAACTCCCAACTCACTCCTATGTGAGGCATTTCATCCCTGCAACATAGCTAATTCTTTGCAATGAAAGAGCCTTTGAATCCTTGGGATTATAGGCATGTGCCTCAATATCTTAAAAGGAGGACCATGTGATTTACCCTTATTTTTTGATTTATCAAACCTGTCATGCCTACATTTCGGACATATTTCTTTGCCTTCATATTCTCCTCTATATATAATATAATCATTTGGACATGCATGATATTATATGTACTCAACACCCAACATTTCCAACAATTTCTTTGCCTCTTCGTAGCTACCGGGAAAGACATTATCACTTGGAAGAACATTATATTTGAATAACCTGTAGTTGGTCATGGATAGTATTAAATGTGCATTAATTTCGATAATTATTAATTTTCATAAAATTGACCATTTGTAATGTTCATTGTGTGATTATATTTCTCAAAATATAAGGGACTTGATAGTCAATTACCTCAAAATTTCTGAAAAACATGCATTCAACAAGCCAAACTTTGCTTTCAAGTTGTACAATAACATCTTTGTCCCCAACTGGGTAGATTTTGACTGACCACCAAGTCCAAAGAGAGGGGTGGTGGAAGCAAATTTAAGGCTTTCAAAAATGTATCAGCGATATGAGCATCATCCCCTAGTCGATCATCGTTCTAGAATGCATCTAACAACATTGTCTCCATGGTAATCATATCCCTTAAGTAATCATCCATACCAACCTCTATTTGATTGCATCCATTGCCAACTTGTGAAGAACTACTATTGTTATAGTCATTCCTAATTGGTGAATCTAGATGTAGTGAGAATTTAATAGGTGGTTGATTCAACCATTCTGGGTATCGTTCCTCTCCGAGTTTTTCTCTTAACTCAGCCTTCTCTCAATTTGAAATTGTCGTGGGGTGCAACAAAAGATGGTAGGTATGTCACTCATCATCACTAAAATCCTAATAATTTCAAAAGATATATTTGAACATGATTAGTACAAAATCAATGATATCAATTAGTAAGCACGTCGGCAATGCATGATTAATTGGTTTGAAATTTAAATAATTAAATTATACCAAACAATTATTATTACCATCATTGTCTCAGGATTGTGGCTAGAAGATGGCATGTTACAATTGGCAGGGTGAAGCGGTTGTCCATTTTCATCTACCAATTGTGCCTTGCGGTATGCTCCTCCAGATAAGAGCTTCCAATGTTTTGGAGTTGTTTGAATATTTTGTGCATTTGAACTTGATTATGAATTTGCATGAACCTGAAAAATTTGTATACATTAATTTTATTCAACTAATTAACATGGATAAAATAAATAAATTCAATTAGATAATGAAAATATAAATAAAATTTGAAGTAATTACATCTGGAGATGGATAGGGAGAACTCTGCGATAGACTTTGAGAAATATTATGGAAGGAGCTAGATTTTTAATAATTGTCCATTTGATATAATTATTAGATTTTTTCCCTACATTTGAGCAAAACCAACAATAATTTTTTGTGTACATACCTAAAATTAATTTTGGTGCCTTAAAAATGGACTTATTGTTATCAGTGCTAATGTATTGTTAACCGCACCGGTGCGTTTTAGTTATTACGCACCAGTGTGGTTTTATTAACAGACGCACTGGTGCTATTAGTTAACAAATGCACCCAATATCAACAAAAAAAAAAAACACAACTTTTTTTTTGAAGTGAAAAAAAAGCGGTAAATTGAAAAATGGGCGGAAAATTATTTTCGGAAATCTAATTTCATAAAAAAAGTTTTTTAAATAGTAAAAGATATTCATTATTTCATTATTTTTGCAAAAAAAATCATGGAGGTATTTGCACGAGATATATACCTAGAGCAAGAGAGCACAAGAGAACTGTGGAGCGAAAAAATACTTTCGAGCAACAGCACTATTCTAAAAATCAGAATTTGAAACATATCGTGATTCACACAAAAACCCTATAGTACAGTAAAATTGTTAATTTTTACTGTAATAATTGTTTTTTCTACAGTTCCTGGTAGATTTAATACAGGTATAGTAAAAATTTTAAATTTTACTGTGCATTTTCAGGAAAAAAAAAAATCCATTCTTACATGAAACCCTTTCTTCTTCTGTTTATGTGACTTCAAAATTAGGGCTTTTTATTTTAGATTTATAGGGTTTGTATTACTATATATATATGACATCTAACCCGTGGGACCACTTTCAGATTCAGATCCCAATCCATGTCGGCCCTTGCACGATTTTTTTAAAAATAGATTTTTGTTAATTGGTGTGCACTGTTTAAAATAACGCACTAGTGCATTATTGTAGTATAGTGCATCGGGCGCGTACTAACAAAAACATTGTTTGATAAAAACAGTTTTTTTATTAATTTATGTTTTTGTAAATTGGTGCGCCAGTTTTAATATAGCACACTGGGTCTCTTTGTTGACAAAGAGCACCGTCCGGTGTTTCTACTATATTGGCGATGTGTTTATAAGAACCTATCGCACCATGTTCGGTGAGTACTTTGTGAAAGGCGCACCGTTTTCTTGATTTTTATTTTTTTTACCTGAAGAGTATGTAATTTATTTATAAAATATATTATTGAATGGTACATGTTTCATATTGATAAAGAAACAGCTGACAAGATTTCAAGTAACAAAAATACTGATAGCACATCTAGAAAAGAAAAAAAGGCAAGTTCTTTGTAAATTATTTACAAAAATTATTATTTTTGAATTAGATGTAAGTTTAACTAATATGTATTGTTTAGTGTGTATCATGCAGAGCCACAAAATGATGAAACTTGATAAGATTATTTATGATCTAAGACCAGAAGAGGGTAAAATCTTGATGGAAAAATTACAGAAGGATGAATCAGGTGAATGAAAAAATACTATCGATCCAATATGAGTTTATTTTTTGAATTTTCATTAATAATATATGTAAAAATATTAGATGGAATGTTTCAAACAATCTATTAATTCAAATATGTTTAATGTTCTATAGGGACCAACAACGAAAAAAAGGAATGTTGTTCTAAGAAAAGAAAAAAAATAGAACATGCAAATGAAAATAAATTTCTCCTTAGCTCATCTGGAGTGGTGTTGGAGGTTAACGAAAGGGGGGAAAACTTTTACAAAACTTTGAGGGATCTAGTGGAACAATGTCTATATGTTCTTTCCACTTACAATACAAAAATCAATCCAATGATTCCATAAAACAAATTTTATTTAAACTACAAGATGAGTTTCCAGAGAATTGGACAATGAGACATGTTAGGAATCCCTTATCCTTACAAAAAATGTACAACAACAAAAATAAGGATTGGCAAATTAATATTCTTTTAATTTTTTTTTAGAATTAGATGGGCATATTGACATTGCCAAAGAATTATGAAAATGGGGTTGGGCTACACTTTTGTCTTTTTTTGAGAAAAAACTTTCATTTTTTTTCGGTTCTTCAACTTTCTGCAAACTATAACAATTTTTCTGTTTAGAATTTCATTTTGCGATAAAAATAAAAGTTGTCAGAAATTTTGTTAGCTTTCTATTACTTATTTTTTGGAATTTTTTTATGCACATTTGATATTTCAACTTAGCGTTTCTTTGAGTGTGTGTTTTTTAACAATCAAAGGATTCATAAGAAGTCATGTTAATACGCAATGTTGTATTCTTTGAAAATTTGTGTTTTTCAGAAAACAAAATGTGTTACAACAATCTAGACAGAGTCTACTTCGGTTTCGTCATATTTACAAAGCCAATGGATGCATATCATAATTACTAGAATTTTTTGAACTGGTCCAATATGAAAAAACTGCATATTTTGGATATGTTTCGCGACGCAACAAATTTCTTAACATTTAAGTTATAAAATAAAAATATAAAAGCTACCCATTAGAGACGACGGGCCAATGTAATGCCCCATAATTTTTTCAATTTTTTTTACAATGTATTTTGGGAGATATAGAATTTTGATTTCACTGAATCACAATGACCCTCAAAAATTATTTGCACCCATTTTATTAGAAAATTAATTAAAATTAGTAAATGTTTATGAAATTCCATAAAAGTTATATTTCCTGAAATTAGATTCAATTCTTAAAATTCTTGTCTTGGTTCCGACAGTTAATTCAGAATGTTTCATGGAGTTTAATCAGTCCAAAGTTGCAAAAACGTCAAGCTGCGTAACTGGTGACGCGTTAGTTTGGCCGAACTTTGATTAAAAGTTCGGCCGAACTATGTTTTGCGCTGAAGGCCCGTTAATTCTAATGACTTAATAGTTTGGCTGAACTCTTAATCAAAGTTCGGCCGGAATTTAATCTAATTTTCCGTCGGCCGAAAAATTTCGCGGAGCCCCTCTTAAAACACATTTCGCGGCAATATAAATTGCCGCGAAATAATTCATAATTTTCACACATTTCGCAAGAAATCATTTATAAATATCACTTTTTTTATATCTACTTTTCATATATCAATATAAAAATTAAATAGTTTATTGTCATGTTACATTTTCAGGAAGATTATGAAAATTTCAAAGGATGAACGAGCTGATATCAGAAATATGCGAGTAGGAATGTCCAAAAAGGTGTACAATGAGATGGTCAAAGAAATGGACATAATTGCATCGCACGAGGAGCCATCTCAACAAAAAAGTGCTTCAAATGCAATATGTAATGGTTCAATATCTTTTTCAGTTTCTCTTTCAAAATTTTGTATCTCATCATCAATGTTTTGAGGAATATCTCTGTTTGTTTACATTAAACAAAATATTTTTCAAATTAGTTCATCAAATAAAAATTAAGCTTCACATTTTACACTAGGAAAATTTTAAATATATCAATATATCATAATATTTACATTTACATACCTGCTTCAATTTCTACTTGAGGTTGATTTTCCCCTTCAATATTTGAGAAGGCTTCTATCTTTCTTTTGTGAGATTGTCTCGTCTCTTCTCTACGTTCCTCAGGGTCTCTTTTTCGGTCATATTTTCTCGCACAAGTCCTTCGATTTCCCATGATAATAGAGTATGAAGTTCAAAAAATTTCCTTCAAAAAATTAGATAATAACTCAATTGGAAAAAGCATCACAAAAGATTTAATTTTTTAAAAAAAAGTCATTTTAAATTTTTTGCAAAAAATACATATTCCAATCGAAAACACTTACTTTAAAAAATTTGAGAAAAAAATGTCTTATAAAAATGAAACGAAGCTCAAAATATTTACTTCAACTCAAAACACGTACTCTAAAAAAATGTCACTTCAAAAAATTCCTCCAACTTGAAAAAAAAAAAAACGTCACTTTAAAAAATACTTCCAGAAAATGTCTTTTCGATATAAAGCCCAACTCCATACTTTCAAAAAAAATGAAGCACAAAAAACATCCAAAAAAATGTATTACATACCTCCAAGAAATGTCCTTTGAATATACGTCCAAGAAAATTCCTTAAACCCAAAACAATTCTTTGCAAAATCAGGTCGCCTCCAAGAAATGTCCTCCAAGAAAAGTCTTTAAACCCAAAACAATTCTTTGCAAAATCAAACCGTCTCCAAGAATTCGATATTAAGCTTAAATCCATACTTTCAAAAAAAATGAACAAAAAACATCCAAAAAAATGTATCACATACCTCCAAGAAATGTCCTTTGAATGTATGTCCAAGAAAATTCATTAAACGCAAAACAATTTTTTGAAAAATCAAACCGTCTCCAAGAAATGTCCTCCAAGAAAAGTCCTTAAACCCAAAAAAATTCTTCGCAAAATTAGTCTGCCTCCAAGAAATGCCCTTAAACCCAAACCTCCAAGAAAATTCTTTAAACCAAAACCAAGACCTTTATAAAATCAGACCAAATAAAATCATTTAATTTTTTGATTAGATAAAATAAATAAACAATTTAGCATTAAATATTAATTTTCAAGTATTTTCTTGCTGAAAAGAAAATAAAATGGAACCCATTCAGCACATAAAACAGGATGACAAGGAAGAAAAGGGTTGCTATCTATGGTTTTGAGTAATTGTTACTTCCTTATAAAAACTTAACTAGATATCATTTTTTCATATTTTAAGTTGTTTTACAACAATCATTATTGAATGTATTCAAATAGGTGCTAACATACAAAGAAGAACCATCAGAAGAATTGTTTGGCATTGGGTTAAATATGGGTTGTCAGTATATGTTGGCATATCAAAAATTAATTATGGAATTTGTAAGCATCTATATTATTTTACTTAGCTCCTTTTATAATTAATATAACAAAAAAATCTTTTATATTAAATCTATGATTTGTAATTGTTGAGATTCAATAAGAAAAAATTCAGCACCCACGCCTAGTGCATTAAGCACCTACACTAGGGTGGGGCCCACGTGCTATTTTTGGGTGCATGTCTATTTTAGTTATCCCTTAATTAAGATGGACAATAAACTATAATCTATTCTCAATGATGACTTGAAATAGTTAACTCAGAGTGATAAACTCGGTTAGCTAGTGGATTTCGATTTAGAGGTAGTTGGTGAGGCATGCAGAGTAATTCTAGTTGTAACAGAGTTTGAAGTGCAGTGGTGCATTAGTTAATGCAGGTTGCAATCAATTTAACTCATTTAAGTGAGTTAAACTTAGTTGTGCTAGTTGTAACTGAAGATACACTAGTGAGAGATCAAGTGAATTAAATATTAATTGATTCACAATCATTGATCTCACATGCAATTGAGGATTTACTATTATTAGCTACATGCATGTCATATCCAGTGGATACCCAGTTGAGTTCTAGGTGAAATGGAAGTTGACTATCAGTTGTAGGATTATTGGGTTGCACACATGCAACCAAACACCCATTGGATTTCCCATGATACTAGTGCAATCATGAAGGCAAAAATTCCTATATTTTAGGGATTACATTCATCAGGGATTGCGCAAGCAATGCAGGCTGTCTAGAGGCTGAGAATTGGTTGTGTTGGTCAGTTTTTTTTTATGACAGTATGAGACAATTAGCTGAGTAATTGAGGGCTCTTGTAAGAATATTTTTGTATGTAATTATTTAATGATCCATATTGAATATAAAATAGAAGATAGTGGGGAGTTTAGTTGTAAGCTTTCCCCGGGAAATTATCTGTGTTGTGGTTGATTTGATTCTTCTGCATGTTCATGTGATTAGCGATTGTGTTTCTAATTATGCAAAATATTTGTAGAATAGATTCAGTATTTAACTTTAGTACATTTTTATACTAGGTGAATCCAAGATATGCATGCATGTTGTATAATTTATACATGGTATCAGAGCATAGGAAATTGCAGAAGTGAAGCAGGAGCTGAGTTTGTGACTAGATAGAATTCGAATTTGCAGAAAGACTTTCTTGGTGCTACAATTGATTCAAGATCGAAATGGTTTTAAATGGATTAGGGTTGGAGTATGCACTTGATGGAAGCTCAAACTATATTTCTTGGAAGGACATGATGGAGGAATTACTTGAATACAATGGCTTGAAGGAATTCATTGACAATGATGTTCCTAAACCCGTTGTGACAGATGCTGCAGATCTTGATGCATGGAAGAAGAAAGTGGAAAAGGTGAGGAGGATCCTGTTGGAGGGAGTATGAGACCACATTGTCTCAAGCCTCCATGAGAAATCCGCACCATACACAATGTGGAAGGCTTTGACAAATCTATTCCAAAGTAGCAGCTATCATAGGAAATTGGCACTCAAAGATGAACTCAGGAAGATCAAGATGGAAAAGGGTGACACCATTCCAAAATATCTAACAAAGTTTATCCAATGTTGGGATGAACTGGGGAATATTGGAATAATAGTTTTTGATGATTATTTGGTGAGCTTGTCTCTCCTAGGACTTCCCAAGAGTTGGCACAGCTATCAAGACTCTGTCAATGGAAGGGAAAATTTTCCAGATTGGGAACGACTATGGTCAGATTTGGTGCAGGAGGAGTTCAGACGGAACACCAAATATGGATATTCATCTACGAATGTAGATGAAGAGGATTGTGCTTTGGCAGCCAAGGCGAGGAAGGGGAAGGGGCATAAATTCCATTCTAAATCTGAGTCCAAGAATGGCAAGAAGCAGGACATGTCTAAGGTGAAGTGTTTTCACTATCACGAGCATGGGAATTCTGTTACTAATTGTCCACAAAAGAAGAAGAACAAGAAAGATGGAAGATCTGCAGTTGGTGAGGCTCTTGCCTCGCAATTTGAGCTTGAATTCTCATTGATCACATGCATGGTATCCAGTGCATTGGGATCTATGTGGTATTTGGATAGTGGCACTTCCTTTCACATGATAGGAAACAAGGAACTTTTCAATGACTTGGAGGAGAAGCATCTCCAGATGCATATTGAAATGGGCGATGACGGGCAATATAGTACTACCGAGATTGGTACCATTACCTTTTATAGGCAGTCAGGTAAACCCTTTCAATTAAAATATGTAATGCATGTACCAGGTTTGAAGAAAAATTTAGTCTCAGTCGCAATGTTATAGGATAGAGGCTATGATATTGTTTTTAGTGAAGGAAAATATTTCCTGCGACATAAAACAACAGGACACGACAAGAGGATAGGGATTTGAGTTAAGAATCTCTACAAGCTGGAGGTAGATGGATACCCAGCAATGATGGGCAAGGCATATCAAGTGGTGAGAAAGGATGAGGGCGAATTATGGCACAGGAGATTGGGCCATCTTCACCATGGAGCCTTGAAAGTCATGCAACAGATTTCTATTGGTCTTCCCAGGGGTACACTTGTGCATTCAAACACATGCAAGGGATGTATTATGGGAAAATATGTAAAGGCCACCTTTCATGAGAAGGATAATCGAGCTTCGGGGATCCTTGAGAGATTTCACACAAATGTGTGTGGTCCTTTCTCTGTTGCTTCAAAAACAAAACATAAGTACTATGTAATATTTGTTGATGACTTTTCTCGTAAGTGTTGGATTTTTTTCATGTATAAGAAAGATCAGACATTTTGTAAGTTCTTGGAGTTTAAGGCACTGGTGGAGAAAGAGTCGGGGAAGAAATTGAAGGCTCTTATGAGTGATAATGGTGGTGTATACATCTCTAATGAATTCAAGAACTTCTGTAGAAAAGAGGTAATTTGAAGAGAACTCATAGCGCCTCATAACCCACAGCAGAATGGGTCGCGGAGAGAAAGAACATAACTAGTGTGGGTGCAGCACGAGCGATGTTGCATGATCAAGGCCTACTGATGCATCTATGGGAGGAAGCATGCAACATAGCGATACATGTTCAAAACCATTGTCCTCATAGGATACTTGGCATGAGTACACCTGAAGAGGCTTTCACTGGTAAGAAACCTGATGTTTCACACTTTAAGATTTTTGGCTCATTTTTTTAGGCGCATGTGACCAAGGATGTCAGGAAGAAGCTTGAACCAACAGCTGAGTTTGGGATTTTTTTGGGGTACATTGAAACCCCCCATAATTATCGTGTGTATTTTTCCAAACAGCATAATGATTTTTGTGCGACAAGATATGAAATTTGATGAGGAGAAAGCCATGCAGTTGTCCCTTGAGAGGGAGCTGGAATTGCATGCAGAGGAGGAACTATTGGTTCCCAAGGATGAGTCTCAAGATGTGGACTAGCCATATGAGGAGGTTCATGGAGTGGAGGAAAACACTCATGCAGAGCCATCCATCATAAATGGAAAAAGGTGCACCACGAAAGCTGATAGATTGAGACTTGATGATGCAGAGAATTTAGGAGCCCCTACTTCACGGTGCAAATAGAGACAGTCTCCTAACCGATTTACTAGATACAAGGCTCTTATGAGCAAATGTATTGTGACTGAACCATCTTCCTTTCAGGAAGCAGTGCAGCAACAAACTTGGGTTGATGCAATGGTGGAGGATTATGACTCCATTGTCAAGAACAATGCATGGGAGATAGTCCCAAGACCGGTCGACAAATCATTGGTTGGATCGAGATGGATCTACAATGTAAAGCAATTTTTTGAATTTTTTGATGAATCATGTCTTGAGATACCTAAGGGGCACATCAAAGTATGGTCTATGTTACAGACAGATAGAGGGAGTGAAGCTTCAAGGCTTCACGGATGCAGATTGGGCGGGCAGTCCATCAAACAGAAAGAGCATATCAGGAGGGATATTTATCATAGGATCGATAGCAGTTTCCTAGTACAGCAAGAAACAACGATATGTGGCACTCATTTCAGAGGAAGCGGAAAACATGGCAGCAAGTCAAGCTGCATGTGAGGCTATCTGGATGAGAAAGATCTTGGCTGGTTTGTTTGGTTCTCAGATGGATCTGATATTGATTCATTGTGATAATCAGAGTTGCATTAAACTCTCGATTAATCCTATGTTTCATGATAGGTCCAAGCATATAGATATCTGGTACCATCATCTCAGAGATTGTGTGCAGAGAAGGATAATCTTTCCTTAGTACATTCACACAAAAGATCAAGATGCAGATATCCTGACGAAGGCACTCACCAGGTGAAAATTTGAATACCGTATAGATAGGATCGGGGTGAAGGATAATCCCTTTCTTGTTGAGAGGGAGTGTTTAGATTCAACAATAAAAAATTTAGCACCCACGCCTAGTGCATTAAGCACCTACACTAGGGTGGGGCCCACAGTGCTATTTTTGGGTGCATGTCTATTTTAGTTATCCCTTAATTAAGATTGAAAATAAACTGTAATCAATTCTCAATGATGACTTGAAATAGTTAACTGAGAGTGATAAACTAATTTAGCTAGTGGATTTCGAGTTAGAGGTAGTTGGTAAGGCATGCAGAGTAATTTTAGTTGTAACAGAGTTCGAAGTGCAATGGTGCATTAGTTAATGCAGGTTGTAATCAATTTAACTAAGTTAAGTGATTTAAACTCAGTTGTGCTAGTTATAACTGAAGATACACTAGTGAGAGAACAAGTGAATTAAATATTAATTAATTCACAATCAGTGATCTCACATGCAACTGAGGATTTACTATTATTAGTTGCATGCATGACAGATCTAGTGGAGACCTAGTTGAGTTCTACGTGAAACAGAAGTTTACTATCAGTTGTAGGATTATTGGGTTGAACACATCCAACCAAACACCCATTGGATTGTGCATGATACTTGTGTAGTCAAGAAGGCCAAAATTCCTATATTTTAGGGATTTCATTCATCAGGGATTGCGCAAGAAAGGTAGGTTGTCTAGAGGCTGAGAATTGGCTATGTGTTGGTCAGTTTTGTTCATGACAATGTGAGACAATTAGTTGAGTACTGGAGGGCTCTTGTGAGAAGATTTTTGTATGTAATTGTTTCATGATCCATGTTGAATATACAATATAAGATGATGGGGTTTTTAGCTATAAGCTTTCCCCAAGAAATTATCTGTGTTGTGGTTGACTTGATTCTTCTTCATGTTCATGTGATTAGCGATTGTGTTTTTTAATTCTGCAAAATATTTGTAGAAGCGATTCAGTATTTAACTTTAGTACATTGTTAGATAGAGTGAATCCAATATATACATGCATGTTATATTATTTATATAGTTATGGGGTATAAAAATTGCAGGAAACAAAGTATGGAACTGCGGCAACAGATGAATTGTTGAGAGATGGAATGAAATTTGGTTTTGAAAGAATGTGTATAGTTCATGAGTCAATTCTTGCTATGGTACATTTATTTTCGATTTACATTGATGTATATTATTTAATATTGCAATTTCCATTATTCTCACCAATGTATATACACGCATTACGCTTTATTTTTATGTTTGTATATGGAACTTGAAGAAGAAGAAAACAATCAACACAATGAAAGAAACATTCCTCCAAATAACCCAAGTCATGGAAGTACCTCGAGCAGTGATAGCAGTTCCAGCGAAGAATCATGATCAATATGTTTGGATATCAAAGAAAGGCATTGTATTTTTTGAAATATTTGTCTATGAAATCAGACATTTTGTTTAATGTAATGGACATAGTGTCCTAATTGAAAGACAAAGGGATACCAATAACTGTCCCATTTTGTATGACAAAGAGTGTCTTATTCATATATATATATATATATAATAAAATACGTTTTAATTTATTCTATTGTGTTCTCCATTGTCATTGTGAAATGTTACACCATTGATTAAATATATGGATGATTAAATATTATAATGAAAAGATGTGAAATCTAATGATATGATATAACAAATTAATCCAAACATCACATTCAAATTCACTAATAAAAATTTAATTGATATGAATATTGTTATAAGATATGTGTCGAATTTTTATGAATAATGAATTTTAAAAAATCACAATAATTTCACTATCGCAGGTCGATGTTTCTTAAAAAAAAAAGAAAATGAACACTGGTGCATGTTAGTTACTACGCACTGGTGTGTTTGTATGATACTACGCACCGGTGCGTTTGTATGATACTGCGCACCGATGCATTTGTATGATACTGTGCACTGATGTGTTTTTACGACCTATGGGCATCGCGCAAATACCAATACCAATTAGAATGCCCGGTGCACTTTATTGATGACTACCACCCGGGCAGTCGAATAGGCGTTGCATGCACCGGTATGGTTTGCCTTTAACGCGTCAGTGCATTTTTATAACTTAACGGCCTAGTGCATTTTAACACCTAAACGGCTTGGTGGGTTTTTACACCTTAAAGGCAACGGTGCCTGCACCTTCCATCGGCCTGGTCCATCTTTGTGGGTGACACACACCGGGACGTTGTTAAATGCCCCAGGGTGTCCAAATTTTTTTTTTCCATCCCGATGCTTGGTATGTTTACAGTACCGGTGTGTAAATGGTAAAACACACCGGTGCGTTCACACGTGATGCACGCATCGATGAGAAAAACGTTCGTAAAAACCTCTCGCCACCCAGTTTTTTTTAGTTATGTTGAAGTTCCATTAGAATCTCCGTCAAAACCTCTGTTCCCAAAAATGGATGTTGTAGAAAATGTTTTTTTGACACTTTTGGCCAATTTTATAACACTAAAAACCTCCTTTATAACCTCCGCTAGAGGGTTTTTTCCTTATAGTGGGAAGTATGGTATCACATAGGGTAGAATTTTTGAATTTATGGTATCAATAATCTACGATATGTGATGTGTATATGGCTCGCCGTAGAGGCCGGTAAGACAAACTATCCAAAGAATGAAAGGAAATCAACCATACCTAGATTGTTGGGGTCCAAGCCGAGACTTATGTTAATCAAGACAAAAGGTGGCCAGGGTCCATAATGCCCCCAAGCATGGGATATTTCCCGTAGCATGTGTGATGGAGGGTACTGATCGGGTATGAAAATGTGGGAATGAAGCCCCTAGTTGGAGGAGTTTTTGGACTGTCATTGTGTTCCAAGTACTCAAATTAGGTATTTGAGCTTCTGTTCCTACTGCCATGAGCTCCTCCAAAGGATAATGAGTATATGTAGGGGCATAGGTTCCCCCATTGTTATATATATGGTTATAGCATGTTACGTACATGCGAAGTGTATTTATAATAGTGGACTCTAAACACATTTTAATGATGTAGTTCACCATTTGTTTATTTTATGGATGTCTTATTGTGGGAAGAACGTATGATGGGTTCAGTATAACAAAGGAAATGGTGGATTACTAATCTCACTTTGCCCTGCATATATGAATCAAATGGATTGAATTTCTGGGTTCACATACATGGTGTTACTATACCAAATAGTGGCTTGGGATATAATGAATTGATGCTCACCTACAACAAGGTGATTGAAAAACAACAATGTCTAAGGGACTAGGTTGTTGATTTAAGATGGAGGAATGATTAAGTAGATCATCCCTATAGTGATCTAAAGTGATATGAGACTCTAGATGTTCTTATAAATGGAAAAGAATAATTGTACTAGATTTGACACTACCATATGAACTAGGAGGGTCGGGGAGAATTATGTCTCCTAGAATCTCAAAAATGGATGCCCCATTACCCAAACATTGTATGGTAATTTAATGGCCACAAGGTGCATGTGGTCTGAATTCATGGGTACGAAGTAAGGGGTGATGTAACCAATAATCATCATGGGAGACATGTTTCACATATGTAATTTATTCTATGGGATACTTATGACAAGGGGACTGAAGGTCCATCGATGTTGAGACTGAAGTGCCTTCGGAGGATGGTTCTAAAAAATTAAATTCAAAAAAACCTAAGGAGTCTACTAAATCAATCCCATTGATGATGACATGTATAGAATAGGGGTTGAGTTGTCCTTCATCTTGACATAAAGTGGAGGGATCATGATGGGTGGCTGAGATACCTCCTATCCTGGTGATGCATTGGGGACAGTACCCGCAGGTAGAGGAGATGTTCTCACAAAAAATGTGAAGTGTATCACGAAACTCTTTGAGACGGGGATAATGATAGGAGTAATTCTCATATTTATCACACAAAGCACAAGGGTGATTCATGCATAAGGATATATTCTTCATAGCTTACTCGGGTAAGGTGACATGGACCTCAAGAATGTTAGATTCAAGAAAGGTATCAGAGACCAAATTATGAGGATTGTTTGTGGGAGGATCAATGTACCATATTAGGATCACCAAGATAATCTTAGGTATAATCAACGTAGCCATAACAAGGATAGAAAATAATCTATGTGGTGGCAATAAGAAAGGTATCTAACTATAAGGGTAATGACCTGGGTGAACTACTTCCGGATGGTTAAGACCTGGGGGAACTGCTTCCAGATGGTTAAGACCTGTGGGAGTGGTTCCAGACTAAAAAGGATAGGGAGAGATATTAATAGGAGGAAATTGGTCTGGAGTAATTGTACCTGAGGGGCGAGATGAGTCGGGAGCAAGAGGTAGCGAAGGGGTTGGCTTCTGTGAAGGCATACCAAACTTATTGTTATCATCTCGTGATGCTTGAAGCATGAAAATATTGGATGAGCTAGGCTCATAAAGGGTAGGTAGTGGGCCATAATAAGCCCCAAGTAACGTGGAATATGTATAGACTCTATGAGACACATTGGTGAGGGAAGTGATAGTATTATTTCCAATCATTGATGAGATAGTGGTCTGAGGAGAGGTTTGAGATTGAGGATCATAGTAAGTCAATTGATTGATAGTGATAATATTTCCATTCTGAGGAAAGCACATCTTGCAAAAAATAGAAGATGCGACAATAGATATGGCATAGGTGTAGCTGCAATCCAAGAGGATGTTATAATCTAAAGGGGAATTAATGACTTCAATATCAATTAAGGTTGTCTTGTGAGCAACAGTAATGGGACAGTTGCAATATAAATCAAGGGGTTGTGAGGGGTGACCATCCCAAGCACAAAGAGTGATGGTGGATGGGGACAAGTCAGGGGAAACAAGTTGCTTCAAATGTTGGCGGCCATCACACAGGTGGAGGCGCCTTCGTCTATTATACCATTGAACGAGTGGTGTTTTTTATGGAGACTGGTATTTGAAAGGAAACAGCTGAAGGTAAAGGGGGGATGTTCCACTTTTTCAACATCAAATACAATCATATGATCATCAGAAGGATCCACAATGCTCAAATTAGATACTAGAGATTTATGTTGGGATGGGCACGTATAAAGGACTTCCACCATTGACATGGCAGCAAGAGGCTGCACCAAGTCTTTTACTTTACTATATAAGTATGGGAGGCCTTAGAAGAAGCAATTTTTTGATGTAATGGACATTTGGGGATCTTAGAGGGAACCCCTACCTTAGGCAGAGGGATTTGTATGACACCATTTGGTGACAACAGAGGCTCAGTGGAAACTTTAGTTTGGGAAACAGTCGTTGACTTTGCAGGGGGCTTGTCATATTGGAGTGACCGATTCTAGAGGTTGACTTGTTCAGTATTGACTTCTTCTGAATTAATTATGAGGATTTGGTAATTATTTTGGCTATATTGTGAAGGTTGAGGAGCTACATTACCCTGTGTGGGTTGGGCAGCTACATATCCTTGATGGGAAAAAGGATTTGTAAGCACAGTCTATCGTGATGAAGTAGGAAGGGGAAAAGGTGGAGAAATGGGTTGAGGTCCTCTAGAAGAAATTTTATGAGCTTCCCATGCTTGGTGTATCTAAGGTAAAAGGGGACACACATGAGTACAATGGCTAAATACTACATAACATGAACAAGGTTTATTTGTACGAAGAGCCTTGATTTTCTTGTTTTTTCTGCATTGTTGCTAGGTTGTAGGATTATGGTGGTCACCCTCATGGGAATTAGATGGTGGACCTTGGTTTCCTTGGTTACCGTGAGATGGTTGGTTCTGATTACGAGTCCCTTTATTATTTCTCTTAGGTTTGGGGGGATTGCATCCACTCTACTAAGGATACACTTGACCTTGAGGAGTTGGTTGTTGTTGTGGCAGAGGTGGAGGAGTCATGGGGGGCTGGGGCAATGGTGTTAGAGGGGCTAGAGTGTTAGGTGATGCATATGGGTAGAAATAATTGGCGACAATGTTGGGATAACTAGGTGAAACAACAATTAGCCCTAGTATCGACTAATGCGGATGGGTATATGCGTATGATGTGCTTGTACCTAGATAAATGTTTTCATGTGAAGGATTGGGAGGGGGTTAGGTGTAAGAGGAACTGGTCCCCATTGGAGTTGACCATAACTCATCAAAAGCGGAGCATATGTTGGAGGTTGAGGGTGTTAGATGGATTCAATGATACCATCAGTGGCATGAGATTCCCCTAGTTCATTACCAGTACCAGGCCGAGGCATATTGGGAAGGACAGTATAAACATAACCTGATTGTGCATGGATCAGGTCATATTTAAAATATATTTGGATTTCTTATTCTTCAGACTGCGGAAAATGAGAGGTGACATCTTTACTTATGGGGGCCAAAAGAGTTCTAAGGAACCAATCCATATAGACACGATCTTCGAATTCAGGGTCCCTACACATGCTCCTCCTTCTGTACCATTCTTGGACATGGTCAGAAAGGTGGGTGGCATAAATTTGACTAAATTTGTGGGGTCTTATCTAGGATTTCATTTGAACTTTGGGATGTCATAAGGAAGCTTGGTAGGCATAGGGGGAAATTTTGGGTTATGGAGAAGAGAATTGTTGATGAGATGGCTAAATAAAGAAGGCTCAAACCAACCATATAGGGGAACAATGGAATATTATTGACCATATCGGTTGATGTTATGCTTATGGGGTTATCTTGGTTACCACCTTAGTTTCCTGCACCCACGTTGGTTCTTGACATGGTGGCGGTATGGCATTGGGAAGATGCGAAATCAAAGGAAGAATGGGAAGAATTAGAAGAACCAAAGTCAGAATGGGTGCTAGATGGAGAACTAGGAGGATGAACGTGAACTTGACAAGGAGGAGTGAGATATCCTAAAGGAAACTAGGAGTGAAGGCCACGAAGTCTCCATGACAAATTCATAGGGCGCACAATGGTTTCAAGAAAAATATGACTCAAAATAATAAATGGTGAGGATAGGATAAAAAGGGAAACAAAAAGCAAGCAAACACCTAGTGCAGTGATACCAAGTGTAGACTAATTATGTTAAGATGCTACTCTAATTCAAGAAAACACGTCCTATCAAAGAAAAATGACCTCTAGCCTATAGGTGATCTAAATCCTAAAACAATTCCTAGTTCTATTATTTCATATGTCCTTCAAAATTACTTCTTAATTGATCGAATCTCATCCCCTCAATCAAATTTATCTAGGTAAATTTGGTGTAGAGAACCAAATGTTGCCCACATCCAATTATATAGGGTGTTTTCATGTGATTTTTCACTATGGTTACCTTCGTTCCACAGTGATTCTCGAGTCTTGAGCTTCTTGGTGATCATCCAATGCATGGGATTCCCTACCACGAGTTCGGTAGCCCCGAGGAGAACCGCTCACATGATGACCTAGCCTAACCCCCTCTGAATCAGGTTTCTGAAACACTCTAGCTTTGGACCATGGGATGTTGATGGATTTTAAGCTCCCTAATATGTCAACTTCTATGTCTCAATGTAAGTGATCGATGGGTGTTATTGGAATCCTATCCCACCAATCTTACACCTAATTATACAGATAGTTTGGACCTGGTTCCCAAGTGGGCTTAATCTATGTGTGTTTAATTATTAAAGTGTAGTGTTTCAAGTCTTGGCTTGGTGGTGTTGTTGAAAAATGGCAGCAAGAAAATCGTGATTTAATTTTCCCTTGAATAAATCAGGAGAAAATTGTAATTCCACATCACAAAACAACTTGTACTAGTTATCTAAGTTATTTTCACTTATTTGGCTCAGTTAATTCGAATTTAGGGCCTAACTTGAGTTGTGTAGGGTTACTCCTAAATTTTAGGATCTTGGGTTGAGTTTAATTTTAGTTGTAATAATTTAGTTCAGTTAAACAAAGTTAAAGTCAATTAAACTAGTTCCAACTATTGGAGGAACTAGTAGGAGTTCTAGTAGTGGGGTTCAGCTTCAGTGTTCAACCAATTAACTGATGAATCAACTATTAATTCATTATGCATGCATGAAATTTTAGTTACCCAATTGAGATTAGAGTTCAAGGGAAGTGTACTATTGTTTATATAATTATCCAAGTTGTATAGGTGGTGCATGTAGTCGGAGAATGGCCTATAGTGATTGCACAGTTATTGATGAGGAATTTCCCTAAATAATAGGGGATAATTCCCAAGGAAACATCGCAACAAAATATGGACTTGGGCAAGCAAGAAATTGGTTAAGTATTGACCAGAGGTAGCTTGTGAAGAAGTTACATAGATTATACTTGTGCACAAGTTTCTCAGGCTTGAGCAAGCATTGTATTTTTTCACTATTTTCTAACTAATGCAATACAGATAGGAAGGCGTTTGGAGTATTTTATTTCCCCTAGATATAACCTTGTGTATGTGTGTTAAATAATGATGCATGTTTTTGATATAGCTTCTCAATCATTAATTTATTTCCACATATGAGTAGAGTAGATTTGAGTCTTATGTTTTAGAACATTACATGAGTAGTATTAAATATAAAATAATTTTCTACATGGTATCAGAGCCCTAAAATCACATTAGAGACCAGTGTTTCAAATTTACAGTCATCATTGAAGAACTATTTAGTTGTTAGGAGGCAGAGTTGATGGATCCCTAGTTAAGAGCAGGTCCAGAAGACCCTATGTGCAGACTTCTTCATGGAGCTAGAAGGATGCTATTGATAATATCACTAAGCCAATTTTTCGTGACACAAAAGGGATTTGTGATCATTGATATTGGAAGATTGAGGAGCAGAGATATTTCCCACAAGGAGATCGAGACTTAGAGGGAGACTAGTTTCAGAGGGAGCATCCCTATGGAAGCTAGTAATTTAGGATTTGAGGAGATCATACCAATTATTACAGTAGTTGCAGCAGCAGTGTGGAAGAAGAAATAGTATGATTAGATCATATTTTTCCATGCATGAAACTATACCTCTAGGAGTGAGGTGGGGTGATGTCGAGCCTTAACCCCAAAGTTGCAAAGAATTGGGAAGGTTCCATAGGAGAGAATTTTCAATATAATTTCTTCATGGATCATTACCTTGCTATAGGGGCCTAGACTATTCAGTAGCAGGAGGATAAAAACTAGTGAGATACTGAGGAGTGAAAAGCAGTGTTGACAGAAAAGAAGGAGGCTTAGTAGTAGATTCAACAGCAGCACATTTTTCCCAGTACATAGTTTCAGATGGATTCAGTGGCTATTTTTATTTCTTTTAGATGATTTTCACTTGCATATGTTGCAGTAGCAAAAGAAACATTGAGAATTGTTGCATGCAATACATTCCAAAGGTGTGGGATTAGGATAGATGTGAATCCCTTTCTTGCTAAGAGGGAGTGTTGAAAAATGGCAGCAAGAAAATCTTGATTTATTTTTCCCTAAAATTAAATTAGGAGAAAATTATAATTCCACATCACCAAACAACTTGTACGAGTTAAATAATATAGTTTCACTTAGTTGGCTTATTTAATTTGAGTTGAGGGCCTAACTTGAGTTTTTTAGAGTGACTCCTAAATTTTAGGAGCCTAGGTTGAGCATAATTTGAGTTGTAATATTTTAATTCAGTTAAACTTGAGTTAAAGTTAATTAAACTAGTTCCAACTATTGGAGGAACTAGTAGGAGGTCTAGCAATGGGGTGCAACTTCAGTTTTCAACCAATTAACTAATCAATCAACTAATAATTAACTCATGCATGCATGAAATTAGAGTTACCCAATTAAGATTGGAGTTCAATGGCAGTGTACTATCAGTTGTATAATTATCCAAGTTGTACATGTGGTGCATGAAATTAGAGAAGGGCCTATAATGATTGTGCAGTTAGGAATGAGGAATTTCCCTAAATAATAAGGGCTAATACCCAAGGAAACAGTGCAAGGAGATAGCGACTTGAGAAACCAGGAAATTAGTTAAGTATTGACCAGAGGAAACTTGTGGAGCAGTGAGATAGATTATACTTGTGCATAGGTTGTTCAGGCTTGAGCAAGCATTGTATTTCTTCTCTATTTATTAACTAATGCAATACATATAGGAAGGGGTTTTTAGCAGTTGATTTCCCCTAGATATATACTCTGGTATGTGTTCAATCATGATGCATGTTTTTGATATAGCTTCTCAATCGTGAATTGCTTTCCACAGATGAGTAGAGTATATTTGAGTCTTATGTTTTAGAACATTACATGAGCAGCATTGAATCTATGATTAATTTCCATAACTGTTAACCAAGATCAAGTTCGCTTAGGGTGTGTGTGTGTGAAATAATGTGTCAAATGGATGAGTTAATTGAGCATGTTTTATGATGTTATGAGTTGCTGAAAATAATGTGCTTAAAAACTATAAATAGTGTTGAAAATTGAAAGTAAAACGAACAACAAATCTAACCACACAAACCCCCACCCAAAGAGGCAAACAGGTAGAAAAGAGAGAGGTGGAAAAAAAGATACTCAAAGACACAAAAATGGCCAAAATATGAAATTTCTAATGGATTGGAATCTAAAGGAATTAGGCCATTGAAAATGGTGCAGAGAATCAGCAAAAATCAGAGGTGAAAATGTTGAAAAAGGATAGGCAAGAAGCTTTAAAAACCTAGGACACACAAGGAGATCCTAAGGGGCAAGGAAACACCAAACTATTAAGGGAGTAAAATGATCAATAAAATGATCCAAAAAGGTTTTAAAATAGTGGAAAAAACCCTAAAAATTAGTGGTTGACAGTGTTGTACCCTAGACTCCTCAATTCAGCAAATCTCTTCCTAAGTGATGGAGGTGTACTCTAAACTGTAGGGGAATTTTTCCTTCCTCAATGAGAAATTACTAAGATAATATAGGCCTAGGGGTGAATTTGGAAAGAATAGAAACCCTTCTTAGTACAAACACAAAAAATTTGGAAAATATGGAAAATTCTGGAAAAAAAAAAAGGACATAATGCAGAAACTGACCTAAAAAGTGCATTGAAAAATGCATAAAAGATTTTTAAAAGCGTGTTTTCTCCCACAACACTCGCTCGAAAGATCTCACCCAGATTGTGTCATCTCCTGCTCACCCGGTACCACTGACCTGCGGAAAGATGCAGAAAACCAACATAAACCAAACAATTTCCAGAAAATAAAAGAGATCTAAAAATAGAAATTGAGAGGCTAAAAAAGCTAGAAAAAGCATTGAAGATCACTAAAATGACAGTCACCAAGGATCTAAATTACTACACCATTGGAGTCTCCATTTGTTAATGACTATGTAGCTAAAGACCCGGTTGAGTTTCGATTTGTTAGTGTGAAAACTCTTAGTATGTGTACCAAAAATTCTTCACTTAAGTCACTGGTGACAAGTCTTTTACGCTTTAGATCTGCAATAAAACATGATAAAACCCTGCAAAAAAATATATGATTCAAACCCAAAACATACAGCAGTAGAAAAGAGAAGTGTAATAATCCAATAGAAGACTTTAAATGAATTGTAATTTTATTTAAACACTTGGTGAAGAAGATTTGCAACATGGGTCTGTAAATCCCCCTCTGTGCGATGGGTTGTTTTGATGTCCTTGTGCTTTAGCGATCTTGTTCTTCTCTCTCAAATATGCAGAAAAACCCAAAAAGAAAGATAGAACCCAAGTGAGAGATCAAATGGCATGAGATGATAATGGTGATAAGGATAATGATCATGGTCAAGAATGAATGAAAAACCCTCTTATTTATAACAAAGTATTGGGTTAAATTAGGAATTGGAAAATAATAAAATATTATTAACCAAATAAAAATCTAATCATTATAAATACTTTATTATATATTTTGGAGAGGGAAAAGAAATTCAAAATGGTCAAATATCTTTATTTAGAGAATGGTTGAAGAAATTAACAATAAAATTATTTATTAATCTATTTGTGAGGATTAAGAAAAGTGTGAATTTGAATAATTATTAAATAATGGTTTAACAATTATTCCAAAAATAAAAATAAGTAATAATAAACAAAAAGTTATTTATTTAATTATTCCAAGGTGATTTAGTCAAATGTGTTGAGAAATAATTATCAAAAAATGACTTAATGATTATTTTTAGAGAAAATTAAATAAATAATGATTTATCAATTATTCTCATGGAGTTTTCGTATTTAAAACCGAAATCATTTAATAAAAATGGTTTACTAAATTATTTCCTATCGTGAAAGTGATTTTACTATGGTAGAATTAATCCTACATGGTGTATTTCGATCAACATAGTTAGAAATGGCTAGGTGATCATTTTTAGGTGATAACACCTTTTTTCACACTGCTCCCCACAATCTTATATACTTAGCCATTTTTCTATGTGTGTGGAAGACCCCCATAACCCAACCTTCCACACATTTTTCCCCACACATATATTTTTTTTGCACAACTTGATCTTCTACAAAACTCAACATTCTTGGTTATGAGTGTATCCATAAGTTTGACCATAAAATAAATACCATTAAGCTTGAATTAAAAAACAATCTAGTTTTACTTACTTCTAAAATATTTTAAAAGGTATTGAAGTTTCCATAACCCACTAAGTAGCTCAAATTATTTGAATTTGATGATTTTATAAATTCCAAAGTTGGCAGGATGAATATCATCTTATTTCATGTCACATTTTGCATAGGTAATGTTGAGCCATTCCTTTATTAATATATAAATATTGGCTAACCCTTATATGGATTTTTATTGGTTATTCACCCAAGTCATGCAATGTGAATCGATTTCCATTATAACTAGGTCAATTATATATATATATATATATATATATATATATATATATATATATATATATATATATATATACATATACTTTATTTCTCACTTAAGATGGATGTCATTGTTAACAAGGAAAAGGTATTTTCAAATTAAATTTCTTTTCAGTTGGTAAATTTATATAAGACCCAAAGATTCTTTATGATGGCATCATAGAAAATTTTAGGGGTGAATTTTAGCTCAAGGGTGAAATTTAAGGAGTTTTATATTTTAGAGAGTCAAATTTTTTATATAAAACCCATTTTCTATAGTTAGCCCCAAAATTATTTTAAAAATAATTAATTATTATATTTTATCCCAAATAAAATAAGCCGCATAAAAATTTATAAGGCTCGAGTCACCTCCTTTGGAGGTTGGATAGGCTTGCCTTCACCGCAATTTACTGGTTTGGAGGTTCGATTCGAATGGCATTCACCCCGATTTCTATTTGCAGGTTGAATTCGGTTAGAATTGCTCTAGATTTACTGGTTTCAAGTTGAATTTATTTGGATGCAATCGCCCCCTGGAACCTCTACCATTTCCTAGAAATGGAGGGTAGGTTTGAATTCGGTATGTATAAATTCGATAGTGGTGAGTCATTCAAATAAGGGACTTAGAGGCTTACATTGGCATGGAATGAGAGCATATATATTCATCCATTTGGGTTGATAACTCTTTGTTTTATTAAGTTGAATCGACATGCACACAGTCATTCCCCATCCTTCATCTAATCAGGCAAGTGGCAGACAGTACGAGCTTAGCCTGTGGGTGAGATGTGTAGCAAATTTCATGACCCGTAAATTTCACAGCATGGGTGCTCTGCAATTTTACAGTGCTGACGCATCGTTGTTTTAAAATTTTACAATGTTGGCACATTTTTTCTTTGTTTTATTAAAGTGCAGGTGCTCTACAATATCCATTTCACATTAAATTTACGGGATTCACTTCAGCCGATCCTCGTCTTATTTCAAATTGAAAGGACCAGATCCCTTCCACCAAGAAATATCCTACAACCAAGAAGCTACAAGTGGGGTATCTATTCAGCCAAATCTGCCAAATTTACCTTGGATTTGCATTGTGTAGGATTTATATCTCTGTATGTGGCACTAACTAAAAAATAAATAGAATAAATTTCCCCGAGCTAGAGTGAAGTACCAATAATGTATTCAAAGAAATAATTTTGTTCTGTGAAAGCCTTAAGAGTTAGTCTCCATTCTTTTCATTTGAATTCCAGAAGCTATTTCCTCAATCTATTTTTATTAGTGCTATAGACTATATCTAAGCTTTAATGAAGTAGTATCCTCAGTTGTTTTCTCAATATCCTTTCTCCTTTCTCTTTGCTCTGTATTTTTAAACTTATAACTAATAGTCTTAGAGTAGTATTAGTGAAAATTAGTAGTTGTATTTCTCTTTCTCTTCATATTTCTCAATCTCTTTAGTTCTATATGAATGATTTCTATGTTACTTTTGAGAAAAAGTTCCTTTTTTAAAGATCAAAATTGGTTGTTTTCACAAAGATTGCCATCCTATCTCAAATCAAAAGATCCATGTGATTGAGAAGCAATAATTTCACCCAGATTTTCACTTGGCCCAGTATATGATCAAGTAATATGGTCCATGACTTACTATACAAACCCTGAGGGCTCTTGTGATATGATCTTGATTGTATTCTTATGGAAGTTCTTTGTATTACAGTAATTTAGTTTTATGCAAGGTTGTGCCCACTATGACTAATTACTAGAGGTGAATCTGTTAGAAAAATGTATCTAAATATAGGTTTTTTGAATATGAGTTACCATTCAATATGAGGAGAAAAACATTTCAAAAACCTGATGTTTTATTTTGTACTATTTATTTCCTTACCATATTGAAACAAATACAGTGTAGTTTTATATGTTTTGTCCAGATTATTTGTTAATGTATGATATATAACTTTTGAGTACTTGATGCAAATCAATGGACTAAGAATGAGATTTGTAGGAACCGTATAAAGCAACATTGTGGTTATGTTGAAATTGTTTTTATTTCGTATATTGTTGAAAAATTAGCTATCTATATCATGTTGTCTTCACCAAATCCTCAATATTTAAATGGATTAGAAGCTCCATTATATAAATCATGGTTCTCAATTAATTGCAATCACTGTTGGGAGCAACCCGCAACTTACAGCATATGATTTTTCATAGATTGGTTGCAGTTTAAAATATTAATCAAAGTACATTTATTTTTAATATTTTATTTGAATCCTAATTTTTTAAGGCAAATAGAAGTTCCATTATAGAAGTATTGGTCCTCAACTTATTGCAATCTCCAATGGAAACAATCCACAACCTTTAGCACATCATTCTTTTTCCAAAAAAATGCCCTGTGGGGTAATCCCCAAGCACTTGTCTCGTATTGATTAAAGTGTCTACATTGATAATAAAATTAAATGAGACATGCAACAAAGGCACCCACCTTATGGAGGAATTACCCCAATAACTCTTGCATGAAGATCAAAGTACTCAACCACTTGAGTTACTCCAACAGACTTATAGTCATCATTTTGCATTGATGGTTTTCATTTTAAAAGACCCAAGAACGTACATTTATCATGGTGCATCCAATCACCTCTCATCATGATTGTAAAAATGTGTACAATAATGTCTTGGTCCTAAACTTATTGTAATCACTTTTAGTAGTAACATACAACCTATAGCAAGTCATTTGGATATCCTCTTTACTGCTTTCTAATGGCCCTTGTGTTGAAAATGTAACTATGTTTGGTCTTCATAATTTTCATTGTACTCATGTCATGATGTATATCTTATGTGTCTATCAAAATAAGAAAGAAAATTATTGCTTTTCAAGCATGGGTTTCATGTTCCATTTAAGTGGTTATCTAGGTCAAGCATGCATTTCATGCTCCTATGGTTTTTCAAGTCATTTAGAGGTGTTTCATGATTCAATAGATTCTTCTTCCTATGTATAAGACCTTATTAGGAAATTTATAACATGAAAGAAGAATTATTTTTTAGTCAAAATTGTCAATATTGACCTCGAAGACCAAGTCGCCCCTACCAGTCCTGGTCAGACTAGAAGAGGTTATTTGACCCATTGGAAAGTGTATAATACAATTGATTTCGACCTCATTAGCTCACCTCATCACAATGATTTCAATTTGTAATAGAAGAGTGTGAAATTCAAGGAAGAGGCCAAGAAAGTCAAAGGACAGAGAAGTTGAAGCAAGGAGGAAGGAAAATCCAAGTTTTGACCTATTTTCCATACTATTTTCTCTCACACATGTGAAATTCTGAGATGTTGAAGGGGACCAAAGTTTCATACCTATTGCAAGTCCGAAATTTAGATTTTGGGGGGGCGAAATTTTGAGTTTGCAGCAGTTTTAGAAGGGTTTGACCCTTGTTGACTTGGTTTGACTTTGGCTAGTTGGAAGGGTTTTTGTTGGAGAGTTGACTTGGTGCTTGGATGAGGTATTTGTCTAGGGTTTTTGGTCTTGTATTTCTCATTTGAAGCTTTCTCTATAAGAAGAGAAGAAATTTGACTCGGTTTTCCCCTAAGAGAGGGGTTTTTCCCTGGTTGAGAGCTTACATCTTGTGTTCATTGTTTTATGTTTTTGGTAATTGTTTGATGAAATATAACACAATAAGAGCAAGAATAATTTAATATAATATCACAATAAATTATCAAGTAAGAGAAATCAACAACCATCCTATTAACTTTCCTGTTTTAGGAACTACTGCCAGAACTTAAAAGTTGTTACGGGTTTGGGGACTAATAGCATAGGGATTACTAGAAAAATTATGCTTTGAAGATTGAAACCTTTGTTAGGTTTGATGCATACTTGTTTTACCATATAACCAAGGTCCTAATGGTTATCATGTCTATTTTATCTCATCCAAATCCAGAAGACCTTAATTTTTGGGCATATACTTGGCCCAACATGCACACTCTCTCAATTGCTTTCTTAAATACCTAAATATCTTCCATGTTGCACTTCGTTTTTACCACATAGTTGGCACAATTATTTCTCTGCCACCACCTCTCTTAAAAATGTTGTTTTCCCCAAACATCAGTTTTACTAGAGTTTTCATATTGATAGTGAGTTATTTTCCATAGATATTGCATGAACCAAGTATTTCTATGTAACCTTGTGAGAGGGATTCTTTTCCATGTGGCTATATATGATTCCATATGAAAAAATAACATGAACAACCTTGTCTTTATCAATTTTGTACAAGATATGTCATTTGGATAAAAATTCTATAACTTGTTTTGGCCCCATCTTTAATGAACATGGCTTCTTTTCTATGTATTCATACAGGTTTTGGCCCGATGGCTAAGAAGTGATTTTATTCGTTCTAATATTTTTTTGATATATCCAGTTCACCTTACATTTACAGGATTCACTTCAACCAATCCCCATATTATTTCAAATTAAAAGGACCATATCCTTTCCATCGAGAAATATCCTGCAACTGAGAAGCTATTGGTGGGGTATCTATTCAGCCAAATTTGCCTGAGATTTGTAATTAGTATGAATTCTATAAAAATTTCCTAGGATTTGCGTTGTGTAAGATTTATATCTCTGTATGTGGTGCTAACTAATTGAAGATCAAACATTGGTTTTTTTCACAAATATTTTCATCCTATCTCGAATCAAAATATCCCTATGATTGAGAAGTAGTAAGTTCACCCAGATTTTCACTTAGCCCGGTCTACGATAAAGTAAGATGGTCCATGACTTGGAAAAATTGTGTTTTGAAGATTGAAACCTTTGGTAGGTTTGATAAATTATTGTTTTACCAACTAACCAAGGTTCTACCATTTATCATGTCTATTTTATCTCATCCAAATACATAAGACCTTAATTTTTGGGCATATACTTGGCCCAGCATGCACACCCTCTGAATTGATTTCTTAAATGCCTCAATATCTTCCATGTTGCACCTCATTTTTACCACGTAGTTGGCACAATGATTTCTCTGCCACCGCCTCTCCTAAAAAGGATGTTTGCCCCTAACATCAGTTTTACTAGAGTTTTCATATTGATAGTGAGCTATTTTCCATAGAGATTGCATGACCCAAGCATTTCTATGTAACCCTATCAGAGGGATTATTTTCCATGCATCTATATATGATGGATTATCAACAATTAACATGACCAACCTTGTCTTTATTAATTTTGTACAAGATCTATCATTTGGCTAAAAATTCTATAACCTGTTTTGGCCCCATCTAATTTAATGAACAGGGATTTTTTTCTATGTATTCATACAGGTTTTGGTCCAATGGGTAAGAAGTGACTTTCTTCAATCATTATTTTTTTGGTATATATAGTTCACTTTACATTTACAGGATTCACTTCAACTGATTCCCATCATATTTCAAATTGAAAGGACCAGATCCCTACCACTGAGAAATATCCTGCAACTGAGAAGCTATAGGTGGGGTATCTTTTCAACCAAATTTTCCTGGGATTTGTACTTGGTATGTATTCTGAAAAATTTACCTAGGATTTGCATTATGTAGGATTTATATCTTCATATGTGGCGGCAACTTATTTAAGATCAAACATTGGATTTTTTCACAAATGTTGATGTCCTATCTCAAATCAAAAGATCCATGTGATTCAGAAGCAATAAGTTTGCCCAAATTTTCACTTGGCCTAGTCTATGATCAAGTAAGATGTTCCATGACTTGGAAAACTTGTGTTTTGAATATTGAAACCTTTGGTAGGTTTCAGACATTCTTGTTTTATCATCTAACCAAGGTCCTATTGGTTATCATGTCTATTTTATCTCATCCAAATCCAGAAGACCTTGATTTTTGGGCATATACTTGGCCCAGCATGCACACTCTCTGAATTTCTTTCTTAAATACCTCAATATATTCCATGTTGCACCTCATTTTTACCACATAGTTGGCACAGGGATTTCTCTGCCACCACCTCTCTTAAAAAGGTTGTTTTCCCCCAACATCATTTTTACTAGAGTTTTCTTATTGATAGTGAGATATTTGACATAGAGAATGCATGACCCAAGTATTTCTATGTAACCCTATCAGAGGGATTATTTTCCATGCGGCTATATATGATGGCTTATGAACAATTAACATGACAAACCTTGTCATTATCAATTGCGTACAAGATATACCATTTGGCTAAAAATGTTGTAACCTTTTTTGTCCCCATCTTTAATGAACAAGGCTTATTTTCTATGTATTCATAATGGTTTTGGTCCAATGGTTAAGAAGTGATTTTCTTCGATCTATTATTTTTTATATATATCCAGTTCTGAGAATATCAAGAGGCATCTATTCAATTTGAACAAATCAATATAGATTTTTTTGTATCTGTATTGAAAATTAAAATCATTCTATGTTGTTATCTAGACTGCATAGCCAAGGTAGTATAAATTTCAACTATATCAATAATAATGTAAGGTTGGTGTACTAAAATTTTGTGGTGGAGGAGTTTGATGGGGATGGATTTCAATTAAGATATGCATTCAAAAAACAAGAATCGAAGGGTAATTTTAATGACTGGAATCAATACAAAATATCTTGCCATGGCATTCGTTAAGGTTAGGATGAGATGAAAATAGATTAGGATTCCATGTACTTCAATTAAGCAGCCTTCCCTCCTTCCAAGCACATTAGTTATTAAATCTGAGAGGAAGAAGAATTTTTGATTGTATCCACTGGTTTCCATGGAAAATGTAATGTATGACATTAATATTTTACACATATTTGGTTTTCATGATAATGAATGTAATTGTTGTTGGTTTAGTACAGTTTATTGGAGAAAATATTACTCACACAACTAGAGATTGGACGCATTTTTGTTTTGTTAAGAGCAAAAGATTTTGAATATGCAAAAATCTGATTCAAAAATGAATTAGGAATTTTATGTACATTTCGTATTGATATATAGATTAGACTTATGCCTGCAAGCCTTGTTCATTGATGAAGTCATTTCTTGAGCTATAATTGGTAGGTTATCGGAGCATACAAATTCCAATCTTTGAGGGAGCAACGTGGGACAAGTTTGAAAACTTTGTGTTCTAGAAATTTGTTCCTATATTTGCAGACATTGCAGTAGATTATGATCTTGGAATCAATATAGATAGCATCCTTGCAATTCTAGCTTTTCCTCAATGGATTGAAACCTTTATGTAGGAGTTGAGCCCACTTGGAATATGAAGCAATAGTAGTTCATATCTGAGGCAGGGCTTGAATCATTCAAGGTTTTGATCTAAACTCCATCCTGAAGCAGCATGGACCTTTTGAGTTGTTAGCTGACTTGGAATCATTAGCTAACTTGGAATAAATTGTTACATATCCAAAGTCTAGAATTTAAATGCAAAACCATGAATGAGACTTATAAAGGAAGTGAAAGGGTCCTAAATTATAAAAAACCCAAAATTTTATAATGATTAGGAAAGAACGAGAAGGCTCAGATCTGAGGAAAGCTAGAGCATTTGGATTTTGTAGTATCAAGTTGCTTACAAATTAGATTATTGTTGTATTGTTAATTTTACTAGGTTTTGTTTGGATGGCATTGATTGCACTAGTTTTTGGAACTATTGGGTTATAATATTGAAATTTTCTTCATAATTGGAAGAAAAAACTACTTATTGAGGATTATATTATTTGTATTGAATTAGATTTTTTGTATTAAAATAATTTTGAAAACCCAGTTACTAAAACGAAAACAAAAACTAGGGCAAACTTTTCCCTAATATATTAGATACATGGCTATACCATCTTGGAAAAAATAAAAGAGATCAATCTCTTGAAACTGAGGGGAAGATCACTTAGCATAAATCAGGCATAAAGACATGAAATTTCTTTGAAACATTGTTTCAAACAATCTGTAAGAAATGTCTTTTCTATGATATTTGGCATACATGAGTCTGAACTTGTGCACAAAGGGTTTTTTTTTGTGACTAAGTAGAACCCTGTAGTTTCTTGGACGTCCTTCATGATGGCCACATGGAGAGATTCACTTGCTTGGAGAATTCCTACTTGGCGGAGTGTCGAGCATATTGGAGGAGGGAATCAAACACTAGATAAAATATTGTACATTTATTGTTTTCGCTTTATACCTTGTTCCATAATAGCCCTAAGGCTGGAAATTCTCATGATTAAGATCCAAAAAACTCTAGTAAAAAAAAGTGAAACTAATTTTTTGCATCTAAAGTAAAATAGTGCAGAAATTTCTACATGATGGAGTATGTGTTCGCTTCATTAAGTTCAATGGAGAGCAGTGAATTAGTTCTTTGGTTTTCCCTGCAGAATATTTCATTTCAGAATTAATGAGAAAACATTAGGAAGTTTTGATATTTTATTTAGTAAATTTATCTTATATATTTTTTGTAGTGTGTGTTTGTAAATTCTAGCATATTTAGAGTTGTAGTTTGAGTGGCCTTTAGTTTTCAGCTATCTAGTGTTTTTTAAGAATTCTTTTCGCATAGAATCTACTTACCATGGTTTAGAAAATTTAACATGGTGCCAAGGTGCAGTTATTGAAATATTTCAAATCCTGTGTATGGAGAGGTAAGTTGTCTAGAGTATGGAGATTTCTAAAGGTTTCAGTGTGAAATATGTCCAAGTTTTAGTGATCGAAGTACAATTTTGCTAGTGATCAACACATGGACCTACGAATGGTTGAGGGTTGTGAAACCTTATTTTTGATCCAGTGATTGTAGATTGTAGCTAGTCCGAAGAAATTGTATCAGTGAAAACTCCCAAGATGCAAAAGAGTCACTTGTTAGAGGGATCTTCCAATTTTGTGACATGAAAGTTGAGATTGTAATACCACCTATAAATATAAAACTTATGGTACCTTCTAGAGAAGGTGGATGCACAACCTATAGATCTCAAAAATCTAGTAGAACACAACAAAAAAGAAGTAAATTTGAAGTGGATCCAGAAACAAAAACCACAAGTATGAATATATAAAATGTGCATATTTTGAGTCACTATATCATGGGGATGCATGAAGTAAATATATATTTATGCTTGAGTATGTATAAGTTGGTTTATAAATACATCAAACTTAAAAATTGTATAGTGGAAAACTATAGGTGCAAGCAACACCTATTCTAATTAATATTTGAACTTGGAGAACATTCTCACCATATATATATATATATATATATATAGATATATATATATATATATATATATATATATATATATATATATATATATATATATATATATATATATTGGATGGAGAGGTGTTTTTCAAAGGATGATTAAACTTATTGTAATACTTTGTTATTTTGTTTAAAGCTTTCGAGTGTTCATTAGGTGATTTGGAGATATGAATTAATTTAATGGAAATTTTTATATATTTTACATTTGAATGATGTTCTTTGTTTTATATATGATGAATCATGATATTATCGTTTTGTGTATAATGATTTATTTTTTATTTTGGTCTTGGCGTAACATTTCAATAAAAAATTTCTTATAATGGTTTTTGTGAACATTACACTTATTTAACTTTGAATGCTACTTACAAATCTAGTAATTATCAACTCTTGGAAACTATTGATGCAGGTTTCTAGATCGATTTGAAATTTTACTTGTGGAATATTCAGTGAGATGTCAAAAGCCAATCATGGAAGAAATCATCAAGGCAAATGGATGTATTATCATATTTTCAAAAGCCTCAATCCAAGAATACAGATTCTCTTCATGCTTCAAGCTCCTTTGAACAATTTTTTACTGAGAGATATGTTAACACTTGTGAAAATGAATCTGATATCCATATGATGGATGAAATAATAGGTTCCTCAAGTGATCAGGGTGAAATAATTGCAGTTTCAACAAAAATTGGTGATGAAAATGTTAAATATTTTTCCTTGGAAGGTGACACAAAGTATTCATGGAAAAGGAGAAAAGGCCAGTGGACCACAGGGATATAATTCCAATATGATTGGGTCTAAATTTTTTCATTTATTGAATAAATACCTCCTATAAATGTGAATGATGTTTTACAAGAAGTTACATGTATTACGTGTAGTTGGAAAAGTCGCAAGGTAGTGAAATTTCAGATGAAGATAGATACGGTACAAAAGCATGCAAGAAAGGTGTATGAAAAGAAAATTGTAAACGGTAAAGCGAAATATATTGTCAGATGGAAATATTTTGAGGAATGTCAACATATCCAATGTGTAGAAGAATATATAAAATATTTATTAAGTAAGAGGAAACTTGAGGCAAGTGGAGGAACCATCATATCTCTATTGAAAAGACGATGGAAAGAATTTTGTTATTCGAGACGATACAATTGAGCATTGTATTTCACATATTATGTAAAGGTCGTACTATAACAGATTATCTAGATCACATGAAATTTCTATCTTTTCTTCAAGTGCCAAACTTTACATCTTCTCATTGGTCTGTAACCAATGATTGGGAATGGGTAATATATATAGCTCAAGAAGAAAGGGATGATTTGAAACAGAAGATTGCAAATGCTAGGTTTTTGGCATTGTCTTTGGATGAGGTTACAGCTATAGATAATACTTCATGGATTTGCAAGAGAATTTATATCGGCAATGACCATATTAGGCATTCCTATATAATTGGGATTAAAAATATGAGAGCGACTTCTACAGCTGAAAATATTTATGAACTTGTTCTTAAAAGTTTGAGGAAAGTGGTATGGATCATTTAATGATTGAAAAAAATTTGGTATGTGTTGGAGCAGATGGAGCATCGGTAATGCAAGGACAAAGGAATGGCCTTTGTGTTAGACTAAAACTATCATCTTCGCCATATATTCTTAATATTCATTGTATGGCTCATAGGATGAATCTTGCATTTAAAATAATAAGAAATTTTCCATCAGTATCAAAATTTGAATATCTTGTATGTGAGACTCTTGCATACTTTTCTCGTAGTCCCAAATGATATTTAGAGTTCCAACAATTTTCAGATGGTGTTATGGATGGAAAAAAAACTACTTAAAGATGTTGATACAATATGGATATCATTAAATGGACAAACTCAAATACTATTTAATGAGTTCAAATATTTGGTAGGGTTGATATATGAAAATATCTACAATGTAGACAAAGCTCGAGATATTATTTTTCGACTAACTAATATAGAGACATTATTGACATTGGTTGGATTTATTCCTATGCTACACGAAATGAATATCCTCGTGAAAATTTCTCAGAATTGCACAATGTATATTGCAGAATACACAAATACGAGAAATTTAGCATGCCTTACATTGGATCATTTGTATATGATTCCAGACTCTTTAATTGGTCCAGAGTTTACAAGTTGGACTAAGATCATCAATATAGAAAATACTAAAGAAAACAAAAATTTTGTTTGATGAAAAAGGGATATTATGTATCGCAGTGCATGGGTATACAGTTCCCTTTCATTATGTTATTAATACAAGACAAATCACCAAATATTTCCCCATGTCAAGAGACAAATTTGATAATATTGTGATTTCAGTGGTACAGAATTCGATAGAAAATGCAAGATCACTATCATTAGAGATAAGAGAACGATTTCCTCAAGATGAATTATTGGAGGCCATGTGTGTGGTATACCCTCAATATTGGAACAATTTTCAATGTCTATGAACTTTAAAAGATGATTTTCAAAATATATTAAAATGTTTAGTATACCACTTTTGCAAGAAAGTCTCAATACATGGAGAACAAATTGAAGGTATTTTAGATTCATCAAAATTGTATCAACAAGGTGGACGCTTTGCCGAAAAAATGTGAAATAAATATCCTTTTTTGGATAATCCTAATGAAAACGGTTTTATAACAATATTATGGACTACTTTAAGTGTTAGCCAATGTCTGCAAGAAAACATATCAGAATATTTCAAATTAGTAGATTTGTGTCAAACCATGATTTTGGGATCAGTGGAGGATGAGAGAACATTTAGTGCACCATCATTCTTGAAGTAAAAATTTAGAAACAAGATTGATAAACATGTGGATACATGTTTAATATTATATGTAACAAAGTATGACATTAACAATTTTCCATATGAAAGAGTGTTAGCGCTTTGGAAATAAGATTGTGATAGAAGGGGAGAAAACAATATAACATATTTCTCTAATGAACTTGATACATAACATAATGTTTTGGAGACTCATAATGATAGTTCATTTAGAGAAGATCATGTTCACAGTGTAGAAAATGACCAAGATGAGAATTGGGAAATTGAAATACCCTAGGACTCTTATTTTGGTATGCATCTTCCGTTGATCATGCAAGATTAATATATGTCAAATTCAGGTAAAAATAGGTTCTATATTTTGTATTTTTCATTGTAACATTTCAGCTACATTTATTTGATGTGTGTTATTTTAAGATTGATGTTTCATTTTTAATCAATACATTTTTTTTCTTATTTGTGACAGGAAATGAAGCTGGATTTGATGAGGTTGAGAACTATTTATTTTCACATAGATAGTGTCTGACTAGTATTAAATAATAAATAACTAATATAACAAGACTAATGAAAAGTATCAATGGGCTCATTCAAGTACAGGAAACTACCTTAATGTCTAGCTTTAATATCTTGTAAAATTTTAATGGTTTATATGTTTCTTGTGTTTGGGGAATTTTGTTGAGTTTCGAGTTTTATTTTTTCTTGGAAAATAATTATTGATATTTGGAAAGGGAAATGAGACATGGGTAGCTAAGAGAAGAGAAAAATAGTTTATGTAAAAGGTTCCTATGCATTCATCATAGGATACCATTTGACATGAGACCAACATTCTTTTGTATAGAGTCTTGTCAGTTTTTTTTCAGCGATGATTTCAAGTCTTTCAGGTACTAATTTTTTTGGGTCCCCACATGTCCTTAGGACTATTAAGGGATGCAATAACATGAGTCAGTAAAAATCATGCCCCGAATATACTTTTTACCTATCGATGTAAGTATTTTGTTACCACTTCTTATCACCAACAAAATTCAACCATAACATAAACCAACTTGAATACAACACTTCTCATCTTCCTTTTACATAAATTCTCTACAGATCTCCCTACTATACTTTCCCAAGACCATGGTCCCTTCTTGGTAGGTCTCTCTACCATACCACTAATCGCACTATAGAAACACACTAGTAACTACAACATTCTTTAAATATTTGTAGTCTCAGTTGTTGGTGTCTATGTCACACTCAACCAATATAGTCATGCAGGTCCATTTTTTTGTCTTCTATTTATTTTTTGTTATTTTGTGTCTTTAACTTTAACACCATCATGTATTTCAACATTTATAGGTAGTGAGAAATGGTTACTTTGACACAACACTAGCAACTCAAGTGTCAGCATAATTATTGATTACAAGAATGTGGCATTCAATATCGCAAAAGGAATTAGTGATTTTTATTCATTGCATGAAGGTTGATTGAACTGACATTGAATTTTTTCCTATCTAGTAATGTTCATATTTAGTATTTAGTGTCTTACATGATCATGTTATATTTTTGAAAAGCTCAATTTTTTCCAGGGATATATTTTTTTGGGGCTATGAAAAGGATTATATGAGGGGTCTAAGTGGTTAGGTGTTAAGATTTATAAAGGATGTGATTTTATATTGGTACCGGAAATGAAGTTGTCTTTGATCTTTGACTAGAAATGAAGTTAGATATGATGAAGCTGGGACCTATTTATTTTCACATAGATAATGTCCTAGTATTAAATGATAAATAAATACTTTAAGAATTCTAAAGCTAAGCAACAATGGGCTTATTCAAGAACATGATATTGCATTTATGTCTAGCTCTGATATCTTATAAAAATTTAGTGGTTTGTTTGTTGCTTGTGTTTAGAGGATTTTGTTGAGTTTGAATTTTTTGTTTGTTTTGGTAAAATATTTTATTAGTCCCTTGAATTCTTATAGTTCTTATTTCATGCATAGATCGATAGATATAGTTTTATTACTATAATTATTATTGTTTCTTTATATATTTGGTGGTTTGAGGAAAGATATTTTATTTCATTTCGTGGCATGATTTTAGCATCTTCACCTTTTAGAATATAGTAAAATATTTTTTTTATTACAGATTTTCTTGGAAAATAATTATTGATATTTGGAAAGGGAAATAACCCCTTGGTAGCTAAGCGAAGAGAAAAATGGCCTATGCACTAGGCTCATGTGCATTCATTGTAGGAGACTTATTGGCATGATACCGACATTCCTTTTATGTGATTACACTTTGGATGCCAAGGTGGAGCTGAGTTCGATGAACTGGGAAGAAAAATGGCAGTTGATCATAATGCTATGTAGATTAGAATGTTGGTTTAACCAACAACTGACCATGCCACCAATGCTGGTGAAACCAAAGGTCCTTTCTCATTTCCTTCCATAATGTTTTATGTTATTTTCTATTCTTGTGTGTGGTTAGATAAGTGCAACTTAACTCATGTTTCAATCCTACCGTTGTCATCCATATGCCTTGAAAATTGGGGTTTGATATGCATCTTGAAGTTGATAGATTAATTAATGCATCATTGCCCTGAATCGTACTCTCTTTCAAACCTCACAATTTCCAAATCCTCTCCCTCCATGAGATGTGCCAATCAAAATTGATGTTTCACTGGTGAGAGAAACCCCTGAAATGGAAAAATGGAATTATACATGTGACTAATGATCTTAAATGTAAATGAGACAGAGAATAAGTCCACCTTCTATTACAACCTTTAACTGCCCTATTGATCTCTTTTTTTTTAGGGTGGATGCGGCTAGGGGAATCTAGAGAATACCTGAAGGAGGGAGGTGCTCAATAGATGTTGATGCATCGGTAAAAGTGAAGAAGTCTTTGTGAACCAACACTGCATGTGCCTTGAGTGGCCCATTAAGGCAGTTCCCTTGTAAGAGAAAATGGCTAGGGATATCTCTCTCGTATTGTGTGAGGGAGAAGTGCTAAATTTGGCTTGGAAAATGGCCTAAGGAAAATTTTGTTCTCAAAATATTATATTTTGAAATTTGGAGTACAAAAGGATTGAACACTATATATATGAGCCCAATCAACTAGTAGTGTACTAGATCCCAAAACCTTGATTCAATAAACAATGGATCTAATGATCATGTCAAAAGGTGCATTTAGAAGGGAAGGCCTTGGAAATTCATATTGAAACACTAGCACTCAGACATGGCAAGTCATGATACATACACCTTGTCAAGATGGGGTTAGGAAGCATGTCTTAGGATGAAATTAGGACTTATGAATGGGACCCCAATTAAATATATGTTATAGTAATTTCCACCTTGCTTTCTGAAAAAGATGTGGAAGTTTTATAATGCATTGTTAGACATGTTATAGATAGTGTAACATTGGAAGCACTCCTGAGGATAGTGGTTTCTCTTCTTGTGCTCCTGAGATGTGGGTACTACAAGAGGGATCTTTTTGTATGTTCCCTTTTGAGGGGACGTACTAGGGAATCCCCCCTTAAAAAATGAGATGCTCCCATGGTTGTTTTGATCAAAGTTGGTCATTGAGGGTGAAAGAGAAAAATTAAAATGAAAATAAAATGAATGTAAATATATGAATTTGTTGGATGCAACCCACAATTTTTCTAGACTCGAACCCATGGAATTATTGGAAATAAGCCTCGAGATGAGTCTAGGACTTATGAATGGGACCCTGAGTAACTATATGTTGTATTAATCTCCACCTTACATCCTAAAAATGTTTTTGATGTTTGATAATGTGTAGATAGAAGTGTTATATACATTTTAACATGGAGCATTCCTGAGGGTAGGGGTCACTCTTCCCATGCTCCTGAGATTTGGGTACTACAAGGGGGAGATTTTCTCTTTCCCCCTTTTGGGCGGATGCAATAGGGATTAACCTCCTCAAAAAATGAAATCCTCTCTCGCTACCTTTTTAACAAAGGCGTTCATTAATAAAGAAATTTTAAAAAAAAAATGAATTTAAACCTGTGAATTTGATGGATGAAACCCACAGGTTTGCTATTTTGGAACCCACGAAATTGTTGGGAATGAAAAACATGAAATTGCAGGATAAGGCTGACCTAGGCAGGGTGGACATATCTAACCCAGTCATGGAGAACAGCTTCAACATAGTCCCAAAGTGACACGGCAACAATTTGTAAATTCGATAATTGATTTGGTGTAATGGCAATTGTAGATTATAGGTTCTCTATTGTGATATAATGTCAGGGTTAGGCCCTATTTTTTTATAGACTTTAGGCTTTGAGATGTATGTTCAGGTTAGGTAAAATATCTTTGTTGTTCAGATACTTTTTATTTGAAAAGTATGATGTCAACCCTCTGACCTTAATGGTTATAAATTAGATGCAGAGAAATATCCTTCTTGTTGTTAATAAAACTGCCTTATGATGTTATTTCGTCTCTCAGAATAGGTCCAGATTCTGAATATTGTTTTAAGGTTGTATATGATTTTAGGCTTAATAGTTCAGTGTATTTTTCTAAGATCTGATTTGAAAATTTAACATTCCATGTGTAAATATAGAATGATTTGGTAAAACAAAAATGACCAATAAGAATGACCTCGGATCTTCTGTGTTTTGTTACTTTGTGAAAGCTTTGTATTCTTAATTCACCGTATTTTATGAGCATTGGAAGTGCTTGGAAATAGATAATAAAAGGTTCTAATATATATTTTTTGTTTGTGAAGTTCTTATCTTCATTTGGTGCCAAGTTAGATTCTACAGAAGATTCAAAAGATGACAGTAATGGAGGCAATGATTATTTTCATGATTTTGTAGCACCTCATAACTTTAAGGGTGACTTTAGCTATGGGGGAGCCACAATATCTGTGGAAGAGATATTGGTATGTCCAATAATTCCCACTCATGAAATCATCTAGATTAATTCCCATTATAACATTGTGCTAAATACGTGATATTGTGACTCTTAAAGGTTTTTTGATGAGATGATGTTTTGCATTCCTTCCTCACTACTTATCCACATATATTTTGAATGTTGTATCCACTTTTATTTTACTCTTATTTTCTTCATCAGTAGATGTTATTGTTTCCAATGAATTATATTTCTTCGAACTTTTTTTCTTTAATATGAGGTTTCACATTGAGACATTTTCTTTTAATTAATGTTGAAACTTGAAACTATTTAACAAAATTAGAATTGAGAAGATAATGACATCAAGGCATGCATTCATCAGAGGCTAGAGAACATTAAGTCCTTGCATCCTGACATGCATTTTTTTTAGGCTGGAGCACATCAATTATTTCATCCTAAATATCCAACCATTATTTAAGCCGGAATACTTGACCACATTAGTTTGCACTTTTCCCCTTTCAACGTGCATTTCACATGGAATTTTTATATTTTCATTTAATTAGTGAACAATTTCTTTGGCCTGAAAATGTATGAGAATATACCATATGATCAATAGTTAGATTTGGGCTAAATGATCACCATTTAGCTAATTAACATTTTTCTAACCATGTGACTCTCAACTTCAGGCAAGCTATCTGACAATCAACTAGTCAAATTTTTGTTACATTTGGTTGTCTCACCCTCGAAGACAAGGTGTTGATGAGATGAAGACAATGTGTCTCAATGTATTAAGCTTCAATTTTTCTTTCTTGCAAATATATTTGTTTTCCATCCAACAGTTGAAGAGATGGTTTATGATCTTTATGTCAGTGTGTATTGGGCTTTCAGTGCAGGTTTCTTTCTACTACATCAAGTTCACAATGATAAATTGGACCTATGTCTTCTGATGATAAATGCTAATGTGCTAAGATGTTCTTACACATTAATTTCCATTTTTATTAACATCAACTAGTTGTGTTATTTTAAAACAAGCTTCTGATGTTATTGATATTATAAGACAGCTTCTATCACATAGGGGAAATCCAATACTTGTTTCCATGAGACATAATTTGGCCCAGAACTGAATTATGTAATGATAGAAATGGATGGAACCATTTTCTACTAACAGGTTATTTTATATGGAAGAACACAATTTGCAAGTACTGCATCATTTTTCTTTTTTAATGAAGAATAATCATAATTGCTTCTTCCACATGAATATTTTTTAATGAAAGAATAATTCTACCATGTTTGTATCTATCTCTTATATATCTTTGAAGTGATACATATTTCTCTTGATTTAGGGTGATTCTATTCATTTAATTTGCAGTACGAATTCAGTGTGACATAATTTGTTTAATTGAAAATGAAAAAATGCACTTATTTGTAAGAAGTATTTAATTTATTAGTTGAGTCTATGGAGAATTTCCTTTCTACAAAGACAAACTACACCATCAATTTGGTTTTTATATTTTCTTAATACATTTTTTGACTTGCAGGACCACTTAAAAAATATGCTAACAGCTAACCATGTGGTGCATTGGATCATACCTGGGCTACAACTTCCTCAATATGCACATGCTTTCAGAGAAAATGTAAATGGCCTATATTTTCCTGAACTTGTTGAGGATCACAGCCAAACTCTATTATATGATTTATAGGTTAAAATTTGTCTTCATCATAAGAATATTACACATTCTATAGTCACGACAAATGTTTGGTTATTGTGTTCTTCCAAGCTCTCCAGAAAATGCGATGTGTGTATCTTCAAGTTTTGGCATGATTCAGTTGAGTTGGGACCCCCCATCATTTGTCGAATATCCTCCACTCCATAAGTATCTAATACACAAGCCCATTGATAATTCATCTCCTTGGATTTCAATAGGTGACTCGAAAGAAAATTCCTTTCTCGATAAGGATGGGAGTCATCAAGGAAAATTTTTTGGTTATAGAATTCAAGAATGGGGGGATCATGGTCCATCGAAATGGGTACAAATCCATAGTTTTCACCATTCTGATATACCTGCTTCAAATTACCATTGTGCTAATACGTTTATAGCTGGAAGAGCGCAACCAACTGAAGATTTCATTGCAGCTAGAAAAGTTTCAAATGCAGATTTACATGGAATAAAATGTAGTCAAAGGTATTTAGGTTGGGGATGGATGTACTTGGCCAATTTTATCATACTCATTTAGGTATCATATCAAGACATATTATTTTCTTCAAAAAAATTTGGCTTCCAAGACCTTGTTCATATTTATGGTTTTAGGCCCAATACATACAAGAATTACAGAAGCTCAGGATAGCCAATATATTCTTTGGAGAATGGTAGGCTAGACATTTTCAACATTTTTTTTATTTTTGTATTTTCATACAATCCAAAATACGGGATCTCTCATGACAATTAAATGGTAAGACATTTTCATCAAATCCATCATTTTCATCCAAGAGGGAACTTGTAGCAGAGATCAAAAGCTATAATGATACCGATGAACATTCAAGGACAGCTCAGAGTGCTGAAGATTTAGTGATAAGTGCTCTTTATAATGAAGATTCCTTTTCATCCAAGGTCTCATGTGAGTATTCTTGTTGACCAAACAAATCATGAGTTATTTTGTTTAGCTTAGCTTTTGAAAGGAGATTTTTAAAGCCTGATTACTTTTATATTGCTTTGTTGCATCCATTGTTTGTAAGACTTTAATTTTTAATCTGCGTAGCTACATACATACAGGCGTATCAGATAAGAAATTCTCTTAGTTGGGTACCTGAAGAAGAAAATAGGGAGAAGGCATATCTGCACCTAAATAGTTGCATCCCAAATGATCTCAAATTTGATCTTAATTTCCTTCTCATTACTCATGGGAAACACTGTCAAAGTTGTGCAAAGGGGGAATGTGTGCAGCAAGCCCCTCATGGCCCTTTTCCTTTATTAAATTGGGGTTTCCAACAATTAACTATACCTTAGTACAATGCACAGTCTAGTGAACTTGTTAATTGTTGCTAGAGTTGTAGATTATTTTTAATCTCTTGTATAGTGTTATTCCATATTATGTTGAGAGGATATATAGATGGAAGTGGTTGTCTACTTATTTTTGTTTTTAGGTAGATCTGTGTCATCCTACAGTTGGAACCAATAAAGATAGAGGATATGGGATTTCTTTTTTGAAAGCTAAATCTTTAAAGCAATGGCCCTAGGGGTCATCTATGAATTTTGTTTTTAATATATTTTTCTAGTGTTGTGCCATATTATTTGACATATCAATTGTGTTGTGCATATCAATTCAAGCATTTATACAAACTATTAGTCTTTGGGCTCTTCATCAATTCTCTATCTTTGGTGGGATTATTTTACATTAAATATTCATATTATCTTATCTTATGATATATTTCTTACACCTTGTATTTTTTCTCTTGCACCTCTCTTTCCCATGATGGCACCTCAAATTATTAATTTGACACGGCATATGATATTCCATGTAGACTTTGTGGCCTAAAATATAAACACACCTTAGTCATGCAAATAAAATCCTATCATTACATTAATGTGATTAATAATGACCATGTAAATAAACTCTTATTTACTCATTAAATTAATGTGATTAACAATGACCATGTAGTATGATCATTATTTATTTGAGGTTAAAAATATAAAATCTATTTTGAATTTCTTGGAGTGAGCATTACTGCTAAGAGAAATGTTTTTAAGGTACTCTGCAACCCTTCCTCAATATCTTCTGGCTTTCTCTTTTGTTGTAGTGGATATCATTTATTTGGGGTTAAAAATAGAAAGTTATTCTGAATTTATTTCTTACTAATCAAAGAAATAGCGAAGAGGCTTAGGTTAGCTTGTGAATTCTCTCTAAATCAATCATAATGAAACATAGACTGAAAAGGTACTTTGGACAAGAAAACTCAAATAAATAACAATGTAATGTGTATTCCATGTTAGGGTGTCTATATAATCTTAAATTTCAAGAAACAAATGCAAAACATCATCCAGTATGGGTTGTCTTGTGGTGCAAGCAACCCTCTTCAAACTGGGTACCTTTTCATGGTACAAAGTTGAGCTTCAATATGAGTTGTTCATCCTTAAAGCCTCTTGAAAGCTCCCTCACAGTACATATAGATCCATCAACCTCCCAAATTATTTCTAATAAGATAACCCATAGCCCCCTTCCAAATGGATATGCAGACTCCAATACTACCATGTGTCTTCCAATTTTCTACCCTTCTAAATTTGGTACACATCCCCAAGGTTATGTCCAAAGGTGGACGATATCTGCAAACATATACCCTATCACTACTTCCAATGTGGATCAGTTGATCGCACAAGGAACAAACCTCATGTACCATCCCAAGGTACAGCACCAACTCCAAAAGCCCCAAGGGATCCTTTTCCTTCCTTAATATTTTCTTAATTGAACCTTCAAAAAAGTACACAAAACCCTGAAGTAATACCCTACTTCTAATGATCTCTCAACCATGCAATTGGAATCATCCATAAAATGAAATCAAAACACTCTAAACTTCCCTTGAAAGGTGGATATGAGGCTCTCCAAATCATGTTCAAAAAACATTCAAACACCCATAACCATCTATAATCACATATATCAACCCAAATAGTGCTCCAAATTAGTTTCATTAAGTCTAATATTAATATGTCTGCATCAAAACAATGCAGGTCATCCCAATGTTTCCACATATGCTTTGGTTCAACTCTCTTTTTTAAAAATTTATTTTTATCTCCAATTATTCAAAGGCCATCCCTCCAATTAAGGGTGGTTCCAAGGGTTTATATATATACACACACACACCACATACGTTAATTAAATTCTCACTAAAACTATCTTCTAGGCATTCTGCAATTCAAGTCTGTTGTTTAGGCTGAATTTCTATAGGCTGGTCACAACTCGGGCCTGATTTGAGTCCATGTTAACTTGACCTATTTTGAAAGTCTGACGCCTACTTCACATGAATTTCTAGGCATGATAGGTGCTCATTTGGAGGTTTTTTTTTTGCACCTCCATAGGATTCTGCAGCTCCCTTTCACTCAGCTCTCTATATTGTTGCATTGTACCTCTCATATCCTAGATATCCCTACCTTGATTGGTCATACTATACATAGGTATGATGGTAGATCTATTTCCTTGTTGCAAAACATAATAATATTTGATATATTCCAGTGAATCATTCAACATATCCATCAATAAATTTTCTGGGGAGTAAATATAAAGTGCCTCTATAGTCTTGAAATAGGATTAAAAACAACAAAACTTTCCCAATTTGACTATTACCAGCACCAATATTATACCAAAGAAAATTATGTTCCTTCAGCCTCGTCAATATTCCATTGCATGTGACATTACCACATGACAAAAGGAAATAAAACTTCAATTTGGGACTCTCGTAGCACCCTTGATCCTTGAGATTAATATTGTCACCACACTCCCTAGTTTAATTGGTTTCATGAGGGCTGGAAGATCCATATTGTAACAATATAATACTATGATTTGAAGCTAAATGAGACAAGATTTTTCCACATTCCCACTCTCCACGAAGGTAGATAAGAGGACCTCAATACACTACAACAATAATACCTAACCTGGGGATTTCTCCTTGATTGTCACAAATATTTGAACTTTGAAGAGTGCTTCAAAAAAATTCTTTTGATAGTACCAAACCAAATGGTGGGTAACATCTGGCTCTAATTTGGTGATATGTGTCTTACTCGAGGTGTTGAAATTTGCAACAAGAAATAGTGAAATTGGCATCCATAAACAAAATCCAGAAAATGGCACCCAGAAATGGCTACCATGTGAGGCTTTTGATTTAATTATCCCTTAATTAAATTGAAAGTAAATTGTAATTTCATCTCATAACAACTTGTATCAGTTGACTAAGTGAGATAGACTTAGTTAGCTCAATAATTTTGAGTTGAGGGTCAAAGGTGATGCATGTAGAGTGATTCTATTATTTTTAGGGTCCACTTTCAGTTGTAGCACTAGTGTGGCGTGAGTGTAATCAGTTAACTCAAATTAATTGAGTTAAAATCAGTTTAACTAGTTCTAACTAAGTGATGAGCTAGTGAGAGGTCAAGTGAATTAAATTAGATTTAATTCACAAGTGGTGATCTATCAAGTAACTGATGACTCACTATTATTAGAGGCATGTATGTCAATTCTGATGACAACCCAGTTGAGACAAAGGTTAAAGGGAAGTTACCTATCAGTTGTATTATTAGCGAATTTCTCGGGCACAATTATAAAGTTAGAGGAAGGCTCCATAGGGATTGCACAGTCAAGGAAGGTTGATTATCCTATTTAATATGGATTAATTTCCTAGGGATTGTGTGAGCAATGCTGGGCTACGTAGGGGCTAAGAATTGGCTAACTGTTGGTCAATTTTTCCTAAGAATTGCTAGTCAGTTTTGAGCAGGATCAAGGTGAGACGATTGGTAGAGTGCAGGATTTTCTCTGTCTGAGAAATCATTGTATTGTTTCATGATTATTTGACTATGTACAATATATGAGAGAGGGTTTTTGAGAAGGTTCTTTCCCCAATAACATCTTGTGTTGTGTGATTGATAATTTCCTTTCTCAATATGATTGAGTTTTTGTGTTTTATATTCCGTAAATATAGTAGAAGGATTCAGTATCTTGTTTTAGTACATTACATCATTGGATTGAATCCATTGGTATAGAGTTTCTATATAATTTCTACATGGTATCAGATTTATGTTAGATATTTTCTACATGGTATCAGATTTGTGTTAGATATTTTCTACATGGTATCAGAGCACAAGGAATCACAATAGTGGAGATGAAATTGATTTTGTCTTGAGCAGTTTCAAATTTGTAGATTTATTCTTCAAGGTCCAGCAACAGAGCAAGATGTCTTTCAATGGCTTGAGACTCAAATATGCACTCGAGGGGAATTCAAATTATATTTCATGGAAGGAAAGGATGGAGGTAGTGTTGGAGGACAATGGGTTGAAGGAATTCATAGATATTGATATTCCCAAGCCCGTAGCAGCAGATGCCAAACTTCTTGATGCATGGCAGAAGAAGGTAGCAAAGGTGAGAAGGATCTTGTTAGAGAGAGTTCGAGATCATATTGTCTCGAGTATCCATGGGAAGGCATCTCCATATTCTATGTGGAAGGCCCTGACAGATATGTTACAAAATAGCAGCGACCAAAGGAAGTTGGTGCTGAAGGACAAGATCAGAAATATCAAAAAGGAGGAGGGTGAGACGATACCAACATACTTGGAGAAGTTCATTCAATTTCGATATGATCTTGGAATTTTTGGTGTGACCGTAGTTGATGATGACTTGGTGAGCCTACCACTTCTAGGCCTTCCCAAGAGCTGGCATAGTTACCAGGACTCTGTGAATGGAAGGGAGAAATAACTAGGCTGGGAGCATTTGTGGTCCGACTTGGTAATAGAAGAGATAAGGCGAAGCACCAGAGACAGGACCTCCAACACCAACAAAGAATAATATTGTGCATTAGTGGGTAAAAAAAATAAGGCCAAGGGAAATAAATCCCAAGGTGAATAGGGCAAGAGATACTTTTCCACGATCATATGTTTTCATTCTCACGAGCATGGGCACTATGCTTCAAATTGTCCATAGAAGAATGTAAGCAAGAAGGAGCCTGAAGTTGTAGCGGGTGAAGCATTGGGTTCATAGTTTGAGCTTGATTTTACTCTCATTTCATGCATGGCCAGCACTGTAATGGGATGCATGTGGTATCTAGATAGCAATGCCTTGTTCCATATGACGGGGAATAGAGATATCTTCAGTGACTTGGAGGAGAAGGACCTCCAAAAGTACATAGAGTTTGGAGATGACGGAAGGTATAATGCGACTGTCATAGGTACAGTTACCTTTCAAAGGGAGTCTGGATCCCCTCTCAGGCTAGCAAAAGTTTTGTATGTTCCAGGACTAAGGAAGAATTTTGTCTCTGTAATGGTATTAGAAGACCGTGGTTATGAGGTGATGTTTAGAAAAGGAAAATTTTTCCTTAAACACATAGCCATGGGACAGGTTAAGTAGATTGGTTCGAGAATCAAGAACCTCTATGCTCTCGAGGTTGAGGATGCATGCAAGGATTTGAGGAGAAAAGAAGTGGTTAATGACTTGGTGGTTTAGAGGGAGAAATTATCTCTCAACATGCAGCCTCAGAAGAAGTCTTAGAAGGTTGTGGAGCATCCACAATGGGAGAAGCAAAGAGGATACCGAGTGGAAGAGTCCACCCAAGTAGATACCTCCAAGAGGGGGAAATTTCGATCCAGAAAGGCAGAGGGAGTACATGCAGCTACACCTCTAGGTGTGAGGTGGGGCGATGTGAAGAATTGATCCCAAGAATAAATTTGGGCAGGGTCCATTGAGATGGTGTGTCTCAAGGATCGAACCTGGCTACGAGGAGCAAATAGTAGAGCCGTAGCATGAAGGATTGGTTAGATTGATGTAGTCCGATATTAGGAAGACAGAAATTAGAGGGACAGATGTCAGATACTGGAGCGTAGATCAGATTTGGCAGCAGTGCAGAGTGCATGGATGCATATGTCAACAGAAGCGCAGAGAATACAGTAGACATGTGTAGTAGGATCCAATAGTCATACCACTCTGATGACAAATGCATTATAATGATTTAGCTTTTTGGAGGCTATTCAGTTTTAGGAGAGCTTCATGTGAAAACAACACTAGAGAAGTGTTGCATGCAAGAACATTCCAAAGGTACCAGATCGGGACAAATTGATTCCTTTCTTGTTGAGAGAGAGTTTTGAAATTTTCAACAAGAAACAGTGAAATTGGCATCCAGAAACAAAATCCAGAAAATGGAACCCAAAAATGACTACCATGTGAGGCTTTTGATTTAATTATCCCTTAATTAAATTCAAAGTAAATTGTAATGTCATCTCATAACAACTTGTATCAGTTAACTAAGTGAGATAGACCTAGTTAGTTCAATAATTTTAGGTTGAGGGTCAAATGTGAGGCATGTAGTGTGATTCTATTATTTTCAGGGTCTAGTTGCAGTTGTATCACTAGTGTGGTGTGAGTGTAATTAGTTAACTCAAATTAATTGAGTTAAAATCAGTTTAACTGGTTCTAACTGAGTGATGATCTAGTGAGAGGTCAAGTGAATAAAATTAGATTTAATTCACAAGTAGTGATCTATCAAGTAGATGATGATTTTCTATTATTAGCTGAATTCATGTCAATTCTGATGATGACCCAGTTGAGAAAAATTTTAAAGGGAAGTTAACTATCAGTTGTATTATTAGCGAATTTCCCGAGCGCAATTATAAAGTCAGAGGAAGGCTCTATAGGGATTGCGCAGTCAAGTAAGGTTGACTATCCTATTTAATAGGGATTAATTTCCTATGGATTGCGTGAACAAGACTAGGCTAAGAAGGGGCTAATAATTGACTAAGTGTTGGTCAATTTTGCTTAAGAATTGCTAGTCAGTTTTGAGCACGATCAGGGTGAGACGATCGATAGAGTGCATGATTTTCTCGGTGTAATAAATTTATATTGTTTCATGATTATTTTACCATGTACAATATATGATAGATGGATTTTGAGTAGGTGCTTTCCCCAAGAACATCTTGTGTTGTGTGATTGATAATTTCCTTTCTCTTACTTTCATGTTATTTAGCGATCATGTTTTAAATTTTGCAAATATAGTAGAAGGATTCAGTATCTTGTTTTAGTACATTACATGTTCGGATTGAATACATTGGTATAGAGTTTCTATATAATTTCTACATGGTATCAGATTTGTGTTAGAGATTTTCTACATGGGGAACTTGGGAGACTCATAATCTCATATTCATTCCAATACATCTAAGGAAAAGTTATTTACCTAGTGTAACCACCTCACCATATCCTCTATGTATTGCCCCTTCTCTTTGTTCTTTATCAATGTACAAAATAGTGAGTTTTAAAAAAAAAATACTCATAAGCTGGAAACTCAAATCCAAGAACATCAAATGACTTCTTCACCATATGTATTTGAATTCTCATAGTAGTTATCTTTCAGGGTGAATCCTAGTGCCAACATTTTACAAGACAAATATTCCATTTATAAAAACTCCTTTTAAAATATATTGACTTGGTCACCATTTAGTGCATGATCTCCATGATCATTTATTTCAAAAGGGTGGTCATACTTGCAGGAATACTTTGATTTTCTTGGTGTATACTGGAATTCACCAAATTTGAGAGGATTGGTCTGAAGATTCCCTTTATAAATATTACAAATTGGAGACCATCAAAGACAAAAGGAATACTATCCATTTTTCTGCAAATTCAGATCAAAAAATTTGCCATCAACCTCTTAGGATTCAATTATTTTCATACATTTTTCCATAAATGTTATGAATTGCTTCTCACACTTATTATTAATTATTGTGATTCCATGCTAATTGCTTGGATCAAAAGACACTTTGTTATACAATGAGCCCTCATTTGCATCGTGAAACTTGAGATGATGGCCTATATTAGCATTCATGTCTTCCAAATTCTTCTTACACAACTACTTAAGAGAAATAATTGAGGGTTCTTCTTCCCCAATTTGAGTTTGTATTTGTTTATATGTTTATCTTTGTGAGTGAAATTGGAGTGGCATATTGTTAATTTTTCTCTATCGTTTTCTTACCATAACTTGTTGCAATATATTGACATTTATAGTGTATATGTAATGTTATGAAGGAAAATATCATGCAAATATTTGTGCCACTCTTTTTTAGTTTGTTTTTTTGGGCCAAAGGTGACAGGGAGGGAAATTTTGTGAATTATTGCATAGAAACCCTTTCTTTTATTGTTGGTAACATAATATGGGATTCTTACTTCAGTTTATTGATGAGATCATTTCAAATCATGGCAACCCTAAGTAAGATAATAGAAATATACTTATATGACTGATTTGTTCTATATTAGATAAGTTTCATTTTATTGATGGAATGTCCTCAATTGTAGAACCAGAAAAACATGATCACGAAATTGAGATTGGTGAATTGACATTTGATAAGCAAGATATGTAATTAAGGAGGAATAGTAGTAACAAAAATATTATCTCCTTTGAAATACATGAACATCTACAAAAGTATGTTCTACTTCAGATAAATAAGTTGATGATATCTCGCTCAAATGTGGTTAATATTTTAGTTATCCATTCTACACTAAAGCTATTGAAACTTATGCCTTTGGAAATAATGGAATTAGAGTTTCCTTGTATTATACAATATTTTTCAAATCTGCAGAAGATCCACCCTCATTTTGTAAGAGATGAGGCCAGGACTTCCTTAGTTGCATGTGTGAAGTAATTAGGACCGCATCATTTGGAATTCATTGCAAAAAAACTACATACGATATTAACAAGGGGTTATGAATTGCATGTTTTAGGCTATACTATCAATTTCATCCTATAGAAAGTTTCATCTTCCCTAGACGTTGGAGATATTTATTATTATATGCAAAAACTTCTAGAAGTTGTAGAAAATGATATCATGGGAGAAGTTGCTAAATAAAGGAAGTTGAAAATTTTTCCTTCAAAATGAAGGAGACGAGGAGTACCAAATATTTTGAAAGTTTGCATTTAATTTCTCAGAGTATTTCTTTCTCTATGCATGCTAGTACATTATTGGTACATGTTAGATGAAATATTCATAAAATACCTACACCAGAAGAAAAAGCTAAGATCGAGTCCATGTTACACTATTTAGTAACCAATCTTCAGGCTAATGCATCATTAAGTCAGACATGTTTTTTTTTTTTGTTGTATATGGATTGTTTGAGGATGGTATGGAGGAATAAAATATATGTAGGAAGACTACTTTGTTTATTAAACTTGGCCTAGCATCTTCAAGATCATTAGACTCATAAAAATTCAATGAAGTGACCTACTGATGATAAACTAGATACACCCAATAGGTATCTAATTTCAGTTTTTTCACTAAGACTTCTTGAAAAACACATGAAAAAACTAGAAGTAGATAAGAGTGATTAATATTTAATAGTGATGTTAGACCCTTTTATACAACTATTAGGGCATTTTCTGAAATCTAAGTATGAAGGAGTTATATAAAATTCTATGAAACGTTTGGATTGACTATTGAGACTTCCCCTTCCATCCATTGATATTCACAGCAGCAATATTACCTCCTTATTTTTTAATATGGTCCTAACATCAAGAAAGAGTGACAGTCTCTTAATGCATTCTTTTGTTAACTTACTTGTTATGATTTTGAGACATAAAAATACAACCATCTAAAATGATCCATTAAAGATGCTTCTCCAACGTTCACTCTTTATATATTTAGAGAGTATCTCAAATATCATTGCACTATCACTTTTGAAAGAAATTGTTAGGAGGAAACTGTTGTTTTCATATCTGTATGATTTAGTCACTAGAGTGGCACGTTTGATGGTAACTAGTCAATCTCTTCTGATTCGCCAGCAATGTATTCAATTTATTTTATAGTTTCTTCCTCTTGGTTCCAAGTGACTGCAACAACCCTTGGAATATTTTTTAGTGATTCGCCATTTTGTACTAGTGATTCACCATAATTTTACAAGATAATATAATCTGATGAGATATTCGCCAAATATATATATATATATATATATATATATATATATATATATATATATATATAATCTCCTTCCATTTTTCCTATGTATCGTGGGGATTCACGCATTTATTATACGTATAAATTTAGGGAGGTTCTTAATATTTTCCCTAGATGGCATGCCTAGTAATTGCCATTTTTTCTTGTAATTAATTCCATATAATACCTCAAAATAATAACATGAATTTTGATGTATAACCTGTGCAATTTTGGAATCCTATTATATGGAAGCATAAGGTCACATTCCATTTCTTCCAAGATCAATACCAATATGTTAGTTATTTTATCCATATGGAAATAGGCAACAAGACCAAAAAAATATCTTCATAGACCCAAAAATATTTATGGGGAAAGGAATACATATACAAATGGAAGACCATACTCTCATCATATTATATGAGTATCAAAACAAACCCCTTTTATTATCCATATTTGTTTTGGGTTGATATTTTTCTACTAAGGTTTGTAGATTTTATATTCATCCCTAGTTGATTCTATATGAAATAAGGAAGAAGAAGCAATTCATAACATTTTTTTTCTCTGAATGAGAGATGATTTTGAATAATTATGCCCACCTTGTAAAAAAAATTGAGTTCTATAACACTTTTAATTTATATTAAGCCCAAACCACTCAAGGATTCAACATTCAAGGAATTTTCTTAAGACACCTATCATTGCCAAGAAATGGAAACATGTTTACAAGAATCTCATAATGAAGAAGACATGATAAAACTAGCCCATGCAAGGAGAAGGATACACCCATACTCATTGATGATGTAGTGATAGAGATAGGTACTAATACTAAAGAAATAACTAAGCAGAGAGGGAAGAATCCTACTAGTGCTCAACCTACTTTAGCTCCATAGACTTATCGGGTTCCTCCTCAACTCATAGAAGAAAATATAATATAAAAATTTTAAGGATAGATTTATTAATTCATTCTTATGGAGGAGATGGAGAAGAACCACCCCCTCAAGTTATCCTATAAATACCCAACTTTGTGACCTAGTCAAAATGTAAAATTTTGAGTAAGAAAGGGTCCCAACACACGGAATGACCCACAAACATGTAAGTAGATAGTGCTACTATTTTAGATCAGGTGCTATCATGTATGTCTAATACCAATAATTTAATTAAATAATTGGGTATTAAAGAACCATTCATTTTCGAGGACTAATTCTTGACCTTGCATAATATTAATTATGATAAGGCCACCAAGAAGCTATAGTTTTAAAATGTGTGTGCAAATAATAACAAATTACAATGAGTGAAAATCTCAGGTATAAATTTCAAGATTAAGACCTACAGGGATCTTAAAATTACACCAACCTATAAGGGCTTCACGTGCTCACTCTGTCACTAAGAAAGAGACCAAAATTTGATATTAAAATTAAGAATAAGTGAGTTTGAAGAAGTTATAATTCCTACACCTCTATTCATAACCCATATAGCTATCCAAGCACCCAAAGTTACAATAGTAAGTACACCTGGAATACCCCACAAAGTATGAAAGGTATCGCAATTGTTAACAGTCATCAAATCTAGTGTCGTGATCCATATAAATTAGTGACTTAATATTATCAATGAATCATGGAAGATTTCTCTACATTTTACAAATATATATCAAGGAATTAGTTCATTTAATAATTATTTGAATGGATATGTCTAACATGATCAACAATTTGTCGATAATGATTTACCTACCTTCATCAAAAATATCAAAAGCTAGGTCATATTCTCTTTATTTTGTCTATTGAACTTGCTACAAACGTGTTTCCTCATGATGTGTGAATGGATGAGTACAGTGGAATGAAATTTGAAAGAACATTATTTTGTTTCTATATTTAAAACACCCATTCAACTCATAGGTGCATGTGTTGATTATTTATATTTTGATATTTGAGTTATTGGAATATTTGAGTGTGTTAAAAGAGGAATACCACCTCTATAAAAACATAAAGGGAACCTGAAAAATAGACCCTAGGAGGTTTATTCTTTTCCCTGACGAAAAAATACATCAACATTTTTTACAAATCCATTGGGGAAATTATTATTTTTCAAGAAATAGGATAATTTCTTTTAAGGATAAGAAACTATTGCGAAATTATAAGTTATCTGGCTCAAAATTTATTTCTTGTGAAAATTATTTAGTACATTTTTGTCCATATAGTTGAATATGAGAATAGTTCTTAAAACCCTCATTTGAAGAACGGTGCATGGCCTTCAACATTATGGAAATTCAAGTATTTGTATGATATGGTGATTTTTTGAAGACTAAGAACCATACAATATTGGGAGAATAAGTTCCATGGCTAGTACATTATTGAGTATTTTGATTTTTTAAGAAATATTCCTGAATCAATCCATCGAAAATATCATAGAATTTCATGAATATATATATGGTGACTCTAAGGAATTTTTTCCTATGTTGTGATGATATCTTCCTCCACCAATCCCATCAATATTTTCCCAAGCTGTGGAAAAAGGAGAATATATACATAATCAAACTAGTGTACAAAATTCCCTCCAATATCCAAGGAAATATTCGTCCCTTGACAAATATTCCCACGGAAAATGTTCCCATGTTTTTTAAAGATACTTCCAAAGATTCTGAAAATAATTTGGTTAAGTTTAGACATTACTATGATACTTATAATATGGCTGAAGATCGTTTTGTTTGTAGATTTTTTTCCCTAGATCTACAAGGAAATGCATGTAAACCGATTTATCCATTGCTTCCTCAAACCACCACGACCTCGGATGTATTAGAAGATTTATTTATTGAAAATTATTTCTCAAGGAATTTATGTATTCTCATTTCTTGAAGATGGTTCAAGTATGGATAAATGAAGAAGAGACAATTGAATATTTCACTCTTAGATTTATGAAATCCCTTCATGATATTCCTCAAGAGATGTTTCCAAACCATTTTACCACTTTTAGCCTCTAAGAAAATTATTTCCCTACAAATTTGAGATTTTTCTTGAAGCAAAAGAAAATTTGCAATTGGAAAGAGTTAGTGTAGTGAGATCAATTCATTGAAGAAGATAGTTATGAAAGCAGAGTTAATATATTATACTTTCTGATATGTTTTCAAGAAAATAAAAAGAGAAATTTGGAAGAGAATTTTGATAAAATATATGAAAATTTCTCTATTTTAAATTATATTCCTAAATTTGATAGCAAGAATAGTAATTTCTGAATTAAATATGAATTCCATTCACCACATGCTCTAGGGGAGTGAAATTCTAACCTCATATGTTCAATTTGGAATTAATTCTGACAATAATTGTAATGATGGATATGATAAACTCCCATTAGATGCACCTAAATACTTCATTCAATATGGTCATGAAAAACATGTTGGAGTGGGTTCTCAAAGGCCATGGCTAGATTATATAGAACCGAAAGAGGAATATCAACATGAAATGATAAAGGGACATCTATAAAAGATGAATGGTTGGTATTTTTTATTCTTGAAGACAACAACAGTGTTGATAAACAACAGGAACCATCCCTTGAGTGTTCCATGCAGTTTCAGCATCAATTTGTTTTCGTAGCTTCACCATAAAAGAATTTTTATCTATCGATGGAGAAGTGCCTTGGAAACATTTCCAATAAAATAAAATTTTCAAACATTCCTATGATAAAGCATATAATTTTTTGTTTATATTCAACAAGATGATGAGCTTAGTGAAAATTAAGCACCTTCACTAAGTGGGGCCCACAGGCTATTTTTAGGTGTATGTCTATTTTTAGAATGGTGAGCATATTCTAAAGTCAGTAGGATGCTAATTCTAGATGGTTGAGAAAATTCTATCTTTGGATGAATTTCTATTTTTAGAAGATGGGCAAAGTCTATTTATAGATCGCTAATCTAAAAATAGAATGCATGTCGATTATTATTAGCCCTTAATAATAATCAGACTCTAAATAATAACTTATTCTCTTGGAGCACTTTATTTCAATGAATAGATGTGGCACATCAGTGGGCTGAAGGAATTACACAATTCCTAGGTTAGTTGGTGACTCATGCATGAAGGACTTCGTTATAACTGAAGTGGAAAGTTGTAACTGAGTTGGAAGAGTAGTTATGGTAGTTGTTATTTAGTTTAACTCAGTTAAATGAGTTAAACTCAGTTGTGCTACTTGTCACTCATGATACACTAGTGAGAGTTCAGTGAATTAATTATTTAATTAATTCACAACTAGCGACTCACATGCAACTGAAGAAATATAGCAGTTAACTACTTGCATGCCAGTTCTAGTGGAGACCCGGCGGAGAGATAGGTGAAAGGGTGAGATGGACTATCTATTGTGACTATAGTGATGAATTCAATGCATCTACACAGACATTGGATATTCCAATGAGGATTGTGCATTCAAGGAGGGGCAAGATCGAATTCATTTAGGGATCTTCTTCAACAGGGATTGCGCAATGGAGGTAGGCTGTCAGGAGGCAAGAAATTGGTGCATAGATATGCAAATTTCTGTACGACAGTGTGTGGTGATTGTATATTGTACTGAGAGATCTACGAGCTCAGCTTTGTATGAGGTCATTACATGATTCCATTGATATACATAATATATGATAGTTGGGGTTTTTAGCTTTAAGCTTTCCCGGTAAAACATTTTGCTATGTGCGATTGATTTTTCTTCTTGTGTTTGCAATTGGCGATTTAATTTCCGCAAAGAATTAAGTGGAAGGATTTTTTATTTAACATAAGATTAATTTTTTAGATCAGGAGAGTCTGGTAATACATATTAGTATTAATAAATTTCTACATGGTATCGGAGTAGTGTTAATCACTGAAGATTGCAATATTGAAGCAGTGTTGAGTTTTGTGTGGTGGAACAATTCGAATTTGTTGAAAACTTTTCTTGGTGCAACAGTTGAGTAAACATTGAAATGGCTTTCAATGGGTTGTGGTTAAAGTATGCACTTGAGGGCAGATCGAACCACATAGCCTGGAAAGACAGGATGGAGGTGGTGCTTGAAGATAATGGTCTGAAGGAGTTCATCAATAGCGATTTTCCTAAACCCACTTCGACGGATGTTGCATTACTTGACGCCTGGAAAAATAAGGTAGCGAAGACGAGAAGGATTTTTTTGGAAGGTGTGAAATACCATATTGTGTCAAGCCTTCATGGGAAAGCCACTCCATTTGCAATGTGGAAGGCTTTGACAAATATTTTCCAAAGCAGCAACGACCATAGGAAGTTGGCGCTGAAAAATAAACTCAGAAAAATCAAAATGGAGAAGGGCGATAGTATTCCAAAGTATCTCACGAAAGTTTGTCCAATGTAGTGATGAGCTAGGGAGTGTGGGAATTACAGTTGTGGATGATGACTTGGTGAGCTTGGATCTGCTTAGGCTTCCGAAGAGTTGGCACAGCTATGAAGACTTTGTCAATGGATGGGAGAAACTGTCGGATTGGGAGCGACTTTGGTCGGATCTAGTGCAGGAGGAGATAAGGCAGAATACCAAGGATGGATCTTCATCAAAACATGATGATGAAGAGAATTGTGCTTTGGCTACCAAAGCAAGGAAATGGAAGGGGAAGAAATTCCACTCAAAATCCGAGGCTAAAGGCAAGAAGCTGGATTTTTCCAAGGTGAAGTGTTTTCACTGTCACGAACATGGGCATCTCACCACCAACTGCCCACGAAAAAAGAACAAGAAGGCTACTGGAGCTGCAATTGGTGAGGCCCTTACCTCACAATTTGAACTTGATTTATCTTTGATTTCATGCTTGGTTTCAAGCGCAATGGGATCAGTGTGGTATCTTGATAGTGGTGCTTCCTTCCACATGACGGGAGATAAGGAGTTTTTCACCGACTTGGAGGAGAAATATCTCCAAATGCATATAGAGATGGGCGACGATGGTAGATACAGTGCAACCGGAATTGGAACCAAAACCTTTGAGAGGCATTCAGCTAAACCATTTATGTTGAAATATGTTATGCATGTTCCAGGTCTAAAGAAGAACTTGGTCTCGCATTAGGGGAATTTTGAGGTCTAAAATGGGCCTCCTAAGGAAAATGTACAATAAAAATTCACTTTATGAGAACCAATCACATTTTAGGGAATGACATCATCCCTAATGGTTGAGGTGGCATTTCTTGAGTTAAAGGTACTTACTTGTCACATTCTCAATGGTGGATAAAAACTCATGGTTAACCATGGTAGTGCTCTAAGTACTTTTAAAGTCAAAGTAAAGTACTCATAATAAATGTCATTTCACACTTTTTGAATAAAATAATATTAGTGAAGAGTTTGCCAGATTATCCACAATCTTATGAAATATTTGTCAACTCTTCACAAAAATGTTTCATAAGACCGTGGATAATCCGGCAAACTCTTCACTAAACAATAAATCTCGTAGAACTTAAAATCCAAAAAAAATAAAATAATATTATTGTCATTTCATATTTCTTGAAAGAGACAATGCATATCCCTATACATTTATTATATTATATTATATTATTTTTATATAGTATATTAATTACATGTTATTATACAAATTAAATAATATAAATTTTAATTAATAGCATATAATATAATTAAGAATTTATAAATTTATATTTATATTTTATTTTTGGTTATCTAAGTACAAATGACAAATGCATTACTTGTTCAATGATAATGACTCCTTTTTTCTTAAAAATCTCATTCTTATTTATAGTCACATCAATACAATTTTTTTATTACTTTTATTTTGGTACAACTTTTGAATTCAATTTAACTATGGTTACATGGATTGTGGTGCAAAAAGTGACTTGAAAATTCATAAATATTATTTTATTGGTTTAGCTATTATTTTATTATTTCCTTAGGAGGCCCATTTTATACCTCAAAATTCCCCTAATGGTTGCGATGTTGGAGGACAGAGGTTATGACGTTTTTTTCAGCGATGGAAAATCTTTCCTGCGACATAAAACAATGGATCAAACCAAGAGGATAGGGATCCAAGTCAAGAATCTCTACAAGCTGGAGGTAGATAGATGTGCTGCAATGGTGGGAAAAGTAGAAGAAGTGGTGAGCCAAGATGAGGGTGAATTATGGCACAAGAGATTGGGCCATCTTCACCATGGCGCCCTGAAGATTTTGTAGCAAATTTCTACTGGACTTCCCAAGGTTACACTTGTGTAGTTAGATCAGTGCAAGGGATGTACTATGGGTAATTTTGTGAAGACCACCTTTCATGAGAAGAACACAGGTATTATGTTATTTTTGTTGATGACTATTCTCGTAGATGTTGGATCTTATTCATGTAGAAGAAAGATCAAACATTCTCAAAGTTCTGTGATTTTAAAGCGTTGGTGGACAAGGAGTCAGGGAAGCAAGTGAAGGCTCTGCGGAGCTATAATGGTGGTGAATATATCTCGAATGAATTCAAAGACTTCTATAGCAAAGAAGGAATTCGAAGAGAACTCATAGTGCCTCATAACCCACAACAGAATTAGGTTGCAGAGAGGAAGAACAAAATGATAATGGGTGTTGCACGAGCTATGCTACATGAGAGGGCCTACCGATGCACTTGTGGGAGGAAACATGCAACACTGCAGTTTATGTGAAAAACTGTTGTCCTCATAGATTACTTGGAATGAGTACACCTAAAGAAGCTTTTACTGGTAAGAAGCCAGATGTTTCTCATTTAAATATTTTTGGCTCATATGTTTATGTTCATGTGACCAAGAACGCCAGGAAGAAGCTGGAACCGACTTCAGAATTTTGGATACTTGTGGGGTACACAGAAACACCCCATAATTATCGTGTGTATTTTCCGAACAGTCGGATGACTATGGTGCGACAGGATATAAAATTCAATGAGGAGAAGGCCATGAAGTTGTCGCTTGAGAGGGAGCTACACTTGCATGCAAAAGAGGAGCTGCTTGCTCCCAAAGATGAACCTGTAGATGTGGATCAGCCATAGGAGGAGATTCATGGAGTGGAGGAGTCCACTCATGCAGAACCAAACATCAGAACAGGCAGAAAGCGTACCACAGAAGCTAAGAGACTAAAGCTTGATGCAGTAGAGAATGTAGGAGTCCCTACTTCACAACGCAGACAGAGACAGTCACCTGAACGATTCACTGGATACATGGCTCTTATAAGCAATTGTATCGTGACAGAGCCATCTTCCTTTGAGGAAGCAGCATGGGAGCCCACATGGGTAGATGCCATGGTGGAGGAGTATGACTCCATTATGAGAAACAGTGCTTGGGATATTGTTCCAAGGCCGATGGGTAAATCAATGGTAGATTCAATATGGATCTACAAGGTAAAGAAAGTTGCTGATGGGAGCTTAGAGAAGTATAAGGCAAGATTTGTTGCCCGAGGCTTCTCACAGATCAAAGGGATTGATTATGAAGAAACCTTTACACCTGTCGCATGGTATTACTCCATAAGGACCATCCTTGCTCTCTCAGCACAGATGGTTTGGCACATTCATCAAATGGATGTGAAGATTGCGTTCCTTAATTAGATAATTGAGGAAGAAGTGTACATTGAGCACCCTGAAGGATTTTATATCTTCATCAGCGAGTCGAATTTGTGCAGAATCAAAAGAGCGTTGTATGGGCTGAAACAAGCACCCCGTGCTTGGTACACTCAGATCGACAGCTATTTCACAGGACTTGGCTTCACCAAGAGTGAGGTGGATGAAAACCTATACCAAATTGTGGTGGAGGGTAAGATTTTAATCATTTTTCTTTATGTTGATGATTTAATACTCACGGGTGATGAGAAATTGATACACTGATGCAAGGAAGACCTTGCAAAGGAGTTTGAGATGAAGGATTTGGGCCTCCTTCATTATTTCCTTAGATTGGAAATATGGCAGCGAGAAGGTGAACTGTTTGTGTCTCAAGGCAAGTATGCCCGGGAGAGTTTCACATGGAGGACTGCAATCCCATGGATACTCCTCTTCCAAGAAATTGGAGGAAAGAGGATGCTACATTGGCAGAGGTAGTGGATGCCACTGTTTATCGACAATTGGTGGGTTCTCTCATGTATTTAGTTAATACAAGACTAGACATATGATATGCAATGAACCAGCTTAGTCAAGCAATGGGTAAGCCTACCAAGCTCTTTTGGAAGGTAGGCAAGCATGTACTGAGATATATTAGGGGCACATCTGAGTATGGCTTATGGTATAGACATACAGATGAGGTGAATTTGCATGGCTTCACAGATGCGGATTGGGAAAGCAGCCCAACGGACAAAAAGAGCACATCAGGAGGGGTTTTCAGTATCGGATCTATAGTAGTTTCTTGGTACAGCAAGAAACAAATATCTGTGGCACTCAGTTCATTGGAAGCAGAATACATGGCAGCAAGTCAAGCTAGATGTGAGGCTATCTGGATGAGGAAGATCTGAGTAGGTTTGTTCGGTTCTCATTTAGATCCTACAGTGATACATTGTGATAATCATAGTTGCATTAAACTCTCGATTAATCATGTGTTTCATGATAGATCTAAGCATATAGATATCGGGTATCATCATATCAGATATTGTGTGCAGTAGAAGATCATGTTTCTTCAGTACATTCCAACGGAAGATCAAGATGCAGATATTCTGACGAAGGCGCTCACCAGGAGAAAATTTGAATACCATAGAGGCAGTATCAGGGTGAAGGATAATACCTATCTTGTTGAGAGGGAGTGTTGATATTCAAGAAGATGATGAGCTTAGTGAAAATTAAGCACCTTCACTAAGTGGGGCCCGCAGGCTATTTTTAGGTGTATGTCTATTTTTAGAATGGTGAACATATTCTAAATTCAGCAGGATGTTGATTCTAGATGGTTGAGAAAATTCTATCTTTGGATGAATTTATATTTTTAGAAGATGGGAAAAGTATATTTATAGATCGCTAATCTAAAAATAGAATGCATGTAGATTATTATTAGCCCTTAATAATAATCACTCTAAATAATAACTTATTCTCTTGGAGCACTTTATTTCAGTGAACAGATGTGTCACATCAGTGGGCTGAAGGAATTACGCAATTCCTAGGGTTATTTGGTGACTCATGCATGGAGGACTTCATTATAACTGAAGTGGCAAGTTGTAATTGAGTTGGAAGAGTAGTTATGGTAGTTGTTATTTAGTTTAACTCAGTTAAGTGAGTTAAACTCAGTTGTGCTACTTGTCACTCATGATACACTAGTGAGAGTTCAGTGAATTAATTATTTAATTAATTCACAACTAGTGACTCACATGCAACTGAAGAAATACAGTAGTTAACTACTTGCATATCAGTTCCAGTAGAGACCCAGTGGAGAGATAGGTGAAAGGGTGAGATGGACTATCTATTGTGATTATAGTGATGCATTCAATGCATCTACACATACATTGGAGATTCTAATGAGGATTGCGCAGTCAAGGAGGGGAAATATTGAATTCATTCAGGGATCTTCTTCAGCAGGTATTGCGCAGTGGAGGCAGGCTGTCAAGAGGCAAGAAATTGGTGCATAGATATGCAAATTTTTGTATGACAGTCTGTGATGATTGTATATTGTACTGAGAGCTCTATGAGTTGAGCTTTGTATGATATTGTTACATTATTACATTGATATACATAATATATGATAGTTGGGTTTTTTAGCTTTAATTTTTCCCGGTAAAACATCTTATCATGTGTGATTGATTTTTCTTCATGTGTTTGCAATTAGCGATTTAATTTCTGCAAAGAATTAAGTGGAAGGATTCTGTATTTAACATAAGATTAATTTTTTAGATCAGGAGAGTCTGGTAATACATATCAGTATTAATAAATTTCTACAATTTTTTTATTTACATGACTCTAGTATAAGTATAATTGTAATTGAGTGACACCATTCTCTCCAAGTTTTTTAGGGTAAGTAGATTTTGTACATAATTTTGTTACTTCAATCCTTTTTTTCTAATAATGGTTTTGGATGACTTCATATCCCAATGGATAAGGGAATTGGTAAAATTCTAGTGTTATTCATAAACTACAACAGGTTGTCATCCTGTAGTAGGAGTCAAATGTTGAGTTCTTCATGTGCATTATTATCATGACTATGTACTATATACCACACTACAAAAAATTTGTACTAGTCATTTTTCTATGTGTCTACTATTTGGAAATATTTCATTTCCCTACACTATACACTCTTCACATACCACTTTATTCACACTAATCCTTGCAATCTTACATGCTTAGCCATTTTTCTATGTGTGTGGAAGACCCACATAAACCAACTTTCTGCACACCATTCCCTGCACATATATTTGTTCTGCACAACCTGATATTCTACACAACTCAATAATCCATTTCTCCCCATAATCAACTTTCCACACATGACATGCCATAAAATACACCTCCCTTCTTTTATTCCATACTTAGTGGAAATCAGTGATCCTCAAAATAAAAATGGTTGTTTGATATTGTGTTATGGAAATTGTATTCTAGTACATATATTAAATTGAAAATAGGTTCTTGATATTTTTTTATGATAACTATCTTCCAAACATCTCTTAAATACTTTCCATAAGTTATTAACTTTCCATTATCATTCTCGCATACATTACTGAAGGTGGTATGTGAACAATTAACATCCTAAAAATTTCTACCATAAATTGAAGATTTAATAGTTAAGAGTTCCACTAAATCCTCACTGATATATCACATTTATATGTACATTAAACAAATAAGCAACGTGGCCACAAAAACAAGGAAGGAGCTATTTTGTGGGATATAACCAACTCAATTTCTTGCGAGGAAAAAAACTTCCTTTGTTCAGATGCATATTAATGGTATTTAAATTTGGATCCAAAGGATAAATAGAGAAAAAACATTTGGAATACAAGGTTGGATAATGTTGCATGTGTCTCAGAATTTCTTGACTTCATGCATATAGTTTGTTTAATAACATGTCAATTCGATCGTGAAACCAAGACCATCAAGCTTGAAATAAAGAATATTTTGTTTCTACTGACTCCTAAAGTTTTTAGAAAGATGTTGAAGTTTCCATAACCCACTAATTAGCTCATCTTGTTTTAAGCTAATTCTTTTCTAAATTCCCAAGGTGGAAGGATTAATGTCATCCAAGATTTCATGTTGCATTCTACACAGGTTCCATCAAGCCTTTTCTTTATTGATATCTCTATACTAGTTGAGCCTTATATGGATCCCTTCTAATTATTTTTATGATTCATTATATGTGAATTGATTGCTAATTCATAGGTCATTGCTATATATACTCTATTTCGCTTTCAAAAAGATGTCATTTTTTACCAGAAAATGTCATTTTGAATTAAATATCCTTTGAAATGGTAAATTTTTATAATACCCAATGAATTATTATCACAACCTACCTTGTGATGAATATTGTTTCCTATAATTCATTCCACATAATACATCATAGTAACATGATAGAACCAATGCAATTATGGTATTCTATTATATGGAAGCATAAGGACCGATTCAATTTCTACCAAGTTTAGGACAAATTCAACATATTTTTACCATATTGTAATAGGCCAAGAAGCTAAAAAAATGCATTCAAAGGCCCAACGGTTTTCATGGGTAAAATGAATACATAAACAAATGGAAGGTCATACTCTTATTAGATTTTATAGGTATGAAAATAAACCCCTTTTACTACCCATGTTTGTTCTAAATAGATATTTAATTATTGATCTTTGTCAACAAATGTTTGTTCTAAATAGATATGTAATTATTGATCTTTGTGAACAATATCACCCTTCGTTGATTATTTTTGAAAGAAATAATAAAAACAATTTCATAACATTGTCATTCAGTATAGGATATTTTAATGTAAAAACTTATGCTCACCTTGTAGAATTATATTAGTTACTAGAACCTTTTTATTTAGCCGAATTCGAACCCACTCAAGGATTTGACCTTGAAGGAATTTTCTCAGGACACCTAACATTGGTAGGATATGGAAAAATATTTACAAGAATATTATAAGGAAGTGAAGGGAATCAAATGGCCCATCCAAGGAGACAAAGACACCCATACTTTTTTATCATGTAGTGACAAAGGTAAGTATTAGTACCGAAGAAAAAAATTAATAAGAGAGGGAAGAAGCCTACCAGTGCTAAATATTCTTTAACTCCATGGGCTTGTCAAAGTTCCTCCTCAACTCACAAAATAAAATGTAGTATTACAACTCAAGTAATGAACGGGCATTTTGATGGAGGTGATGGAGAAAAATCGCCCCCTCAAGTTACCCTCAAAATATCCCAAATTTCTACCTCGTTAAAAGGTAAATATTCAAGTAATGAAGGGCCCCAACACATAGAATAACCCACTTTGAGATTATATGGTACCATGCATTGATGAGACCCATAAATTAATTGAAGAATTGGTTATTCAAGGGCTCTTCATTTTTTAGGACCAATTCTTGGCCATGCGCAATACCCATTATGGTAAGGCCGCCAATAAGCTACAATTTGAAAATTTGTGTGTAGAAAATAAGAAAATTAATAATTAGTGGAACTATGAGGTGGACATATTTAGGAGTTAAACTTACAATATTCCTTAAATTCACCAAAGTAAAATAAATTCCCTTGTTCACTTTGTCACCAAGGGGGCATAAAATTTGAGATAAAAAAGGAAAATAAGTGAGGTTGAATAAGCCTTTTGTCCCACACCTATGTTGATGACCCCTTCGTATATCCAAACACTCAAAGATGCAACAACATGTACACTTTTCACACCCTAGAAACCGAGAAAGGAAAAACACTTGTTAATAGGAAGCATATCTTATGTCATAATGAATATAAATAAGAGACTTTATATTATGAAATAAGCATTGGAGGTTTCTCTACATTTTAAAAATATATCTCAAATAATTTGTTCATTTATTAAATATTCAAATAAATATATAGAACATGATCAACAATTTGTTGATAATTTTTTATCTAACGTTACCAACAAGTTAAATACTCCAATTGATTTTCAAAGGACTCAACAAACTCTCCTTCAAGGAAAAATCATCTAGAAAATCAAGGAAGTTTTTTCTCCAAGGATAAAGATGCTACATAATACTCAAGTGTTGACGACAATAGGAGGAATGAATTTTTCAAATCCATTAATTTCTTTTGAAATTTGTAGAGCCCATGAATAATTAGGGATTCAATTATGATCTCTAAAAATGTGTTAAAATAAGAACTAAATTAAAATTAAATTATTTTGATGTTTAACTCTACTTAATACTATATTTATTGTCTCATAACTCTAATTAATATGATGAGCATTTTCATATATCTTATGAATGTATCGAGATTCCTTCAACCTTAATTTAATCATGACCATCTATTCATATATTTGTTGTATTAACTTTGGCCCTATCAAAACTTTGTTTTTGATTCTATCCCAACTCAATGTTGTCCTATATGTCCTTTCATACAGATTATCAAAAGGTTCCATTTTGATGGAGCCCCTATAGTTTTTGTTGTATGCAGACTCCACAAGTGGTAAAAACTCTTCCCGTTAATTTTCTTGATCCATGACATAAATACACAACATGTGATACAAAATCTATCTAGCTCTCTCAATCTATATGTTATAATTTGGATGATAATCGATACTAAAATTCAAATGATTTCCTAATGCCTCTTGGAAACTCATCAAAAATATACCTATAAACATTCCCCCCTGATAGAGATGACTCTCTTTGGGACTCCATGGAATCTTATTATCTCATCAGTAAATAGTAGAGATATGTCGGGATATTTATAAGTAGTCTTGACTAGTATGAAGTGAGAATTTTTTGTCAAAGTTTCCACAACCAAAAATATAGAGTTGTGTCTTCTTGTAGTCATTTTCAATACCACTATAATCCATCAAAATCACTTCTTGTTTCAATTATGGTATTACATGTGGATGCAATCATGTTTTTAGATGTCAATGTTTTACCTTCTCTTTCTAGCATTCTAAGCACTTTTCCATGAAATTTCCTATCTATTTTTTCATCCCTTTCTAAAATAATAGCAATTTAAAATATGCATTCATTATTTTGACACTAGGATATGCCATGTATACAACTTGACAAGATTCACTTAGAATTAGTCGATGTACCTATTCATTAGGTGGAATGTAAATTCTTCCATAGAACTCCATATTTCATAATTATCATTGTGTATTATTCTAATTCCTTCTTTATTAATCTATACCACTTCTCATAAACTTGTGATTCAAACAACTTATTTGTCAAATTTATCTTTAAAGGGAAAACTAAAAAATACATGGCCTTCAACTTAATGCATTCACTACTCTGATTAATGTCCCTTTAAGATAATTTATATCAAAGTTGTACTCACTAATTAGTTCATAACACATTATTTGTCTTGCATTTCAATTATCTTATGTTAAAATGTTTGGTAGTCCACAAAGATCAGTTTTTAATTCAAATTTTATACCAACCCTGTAATGTCACTAGATCCTTAAGGCATGCACAATTTCTTCCATCTCCATTTGATGTGTTTTTCATTTCTCTTCATTCGGTCATAGTTTCATAGATGCATAAGCTATCACTTTATTGTCTCACATAAGTACACATTCTAATCCCTCTTTTCATGTGAGTGCATACTAAAAAATTTGTTTCCATATAAGGAACCTTCATTATTGGTGTTGTTGTTAGCAACTCCTTAAACCTCTTAAAATCCTTTTCACTCTTCTCAATCCCAATGAACTTATTTTTCTTCTTTCATAATTTAGTTATGGAATTCACTATTTTTTATAATCCCTCAATGAATATATGGTGATAGCTCAGTAACCCCACCAAACTATGTTTTCATGTACGTTGGTCAGTGTGGGCCAATCCACAATCCCCTCATCCTTTTCTAGATCCATTGTGATACCTTCCCCCAAAATGATATGGCTCAAGTAATGGATCTTGGACTAGGAAAACAAACACTTGGATAACTTTCCATACAACCAAATTCCTCTTAGGAACTGTAAAATGATCCCCGAATGTTTTTCATGATATTTTTGGATTATAGAATAAATTAATATTTCATTAATAAATACTACAAAATCATAATTCCCAAATCTTGTTTTAAATGTCAACTTCGGAATATTTTCTTCCTTAATTCCTAGATGATGGCACCCTGACCTTAGATCTATCTATGAAAGTAAATTTTCTCCTTTTATTTGATCAAATAAACCATCAAGACTTCGTAGAGGATATTGATTTTTTGTTATCTCCTTGTTTAGAAAACAATATTATATACATAGTATCCAAGATCCATCCTTCACTTAAATTAAAATAATTATAACTACCCATGGTGATACACTAGGTCATATAAATCTCAAATCTAAAAACTTCTTTAATTTCATTTGCAATTATTTTAACTCAAGAGTTGACAAACAATAGGTTGTATTCGTAATGGGATTTGTGTCAGGTTTAAGTTGAATTATAAAATCTATTTCTCTTTTGGGATGTATTCCAAGAAACTCCTTTATAAATGTGTCCTTGAATTCAAAGGACACTGGATGTTTATCCAAATCTTCCGAATTATTTTTGTCATTTAGCGAGGTTATGGGATACAATGTACATCCTTTTATGAAAACTTATTATCAATTGCATTGATTAGATGAATCTTACTAACATTGCCTTGTTTTTACTAACTAATGATCTTGTCTAGCCATCACTTTCAATAAATTATAACACCTTATCCTTGTATTCTAATACTACATCATGTGATTCTAACTAGTCTATCCCAATGAAAATTTCATGAGACCCTAGTACAATTACATATAGAGAAGATTTAGCCTTACAAATGTTTTAATTTACTTCAAAATACTTACTTAGGTTACCCACATTTTGCTTTGATCTAAATTTAATTTCAACGTGTCTAAAACCATGATGTTTTGTCTCTTGTATTTTAATTTTTGATGATGTAGTATACGAAATAAATGGCTCAGTAGCATCAAAGTCTATTAAAATTACGAAAAATTTATCATCAATCCTTCTTTTAGTCTCAATAATAGTATATTTATTCTCAGCATGGGAATTTTTCACCACTTCATGAACCCTGTAGGCCATACCTAAATCCCCAACTATAGTTTGTTTATGTGTCTAGTTAGATTTCCCCTGTAACTAAGGACAATCATTATCATAGTGCATAACTCTAGTTTCCATGGTTTTTATGCAACTTTTTATGATGATATAGGTATACATAACATGATGGATATATACTATCCAAGTGGGGAGGTAGTAGCCTCACTTATTCTCTAAAAACTAATCCTTTCGGTGGTCTAAAACATGTTAGTGGGGAGGAATGATCTGAAAGGATTTGTAAATGGCCAAATTTTTGAATTCCACAAATTTGAGCTAGACTAGATTCATTGCATAGAGCTCAAAAAATTGATTATGGTTTAATTTTAATAGGCTCAAACCTATTATATGTGTGAAATTTATTGCGGTTTGAAGTTCTGGTCAAAACTAGTCAAAAAGTCAAAGGTAAAAGTCAACACTAGCATGGTAGGTGCCCATGTGGTCCAATATTGGGAGATCTAAAAAGTGACATGTGGTCCAATATCCTAATCAAAAAAGTGACATGTGGGCCAATAGTTGAGTGCCACATGGTCCTATGAAAAGGTGTCATGTGGCCCTAACCAATTCGCTAAAAATTTGGATAAGATTGTGAGATTCGAACCCCAAACTTGTCGACAATAATTGTTACTCCTCACTATTACACCATGAATTTATTGCTTATTGCATGGTGTTTGTTGCATCGTATTATTGGGCATGGTTTCTTTGAATGAGAAAAAAGGTGGGTCGAGCCCGCCATATCTAGCGGCTGCTCCATAGCCAATGCCAACGAACAACTGACAAATCTACATATTATATGGTGGGTGCATGATTATATATGGTGGCATATAATATGTGGAGGGATAAGTAATTTAATGTTAATTTATATATATATTATGGTTTTTGTTTCATATAATGGACATGGAATATTATTTCAGTCTCGTTAATGGATATATATTGATATGGTGTGTTATGGTTTTTAAACCATAACCAAAACATTTATATAATGTTTTAATGGACCACAAGGAATGGGGAGGTGGGTTTGACCACTAACCTCCCGCATATTATTTTAAAGCATTGTCAATATGACATTATAAGGAGAGATCATTTCTATTCCATAGTCAATGTTATTTATGCAGAGACAACATGCAACCTAGCAGAACTTTGGAGGCTAATTTCGGGAGTTGTACTCAATATTTTTCAGTGTCGTATTTTGCGTTGGATTTATGAGGTCGAGCAGAACATAGTAGAACCAATTAAATATCTATTTTGTACTTATTATGTACTTTTATAGCATTCAATAATTAATAAAATATTCCTCCTCACTGAAGAATGAAGAATAAGGTCTCGGAGATGTAGGATTTTGAGATAAGCCAAACTCTATTATCAATTTGCTGGTGTATTTTTTTATGGTTTTTGTTCTCATTTATGCTTTTTTTTCCTAAAAATTTCTCCACGAGAAATTCACATTTTTACTAAGGCTTTAATTGGTGAAATTATCTCATGCAAACATACTTAACAATTTTATGAACCAAGCATCAAATTTTAACGATCGGGAATTTCATATCAAGAAGGTTAATAATCCCCTATTGGGAGGTTCACTCCCACTACTATTCAAGCCAAAAGGTATGTCCAAAAATATATTGACAAGATATATATCAATGCACTAATCTATATTGTGTTATTGTGCAAAATTATTGTGCAGCGTGAAATGGTTGTGTCTAAAGAGACTATTTTACTTTAGATTTGGATTGTTACACTAGTGGTTGATATGGTGGTTTCTAGTTTCTTGTTTACTGTCTTTACTTTTTAAATACTATTATTATATGTTTATCCCTATGGATTGTAATAGTTCCACTCACTATCAATGTACTTCCTACTCTTCAAGATCCTGAACATATAGGCCATGGTGGCCTACTTTTATGATTGCTAAGGATATCCTACTCAATAATAATGGCTAATTGAAGCACCTCTTATAAGGTGTGAGGAATCAAAATCCTCACCTTTTCCTAGATGTTTTATTTTCATACACAAAGTTTTTATCTCTTCATTTTTCTATGATAAAAGGGTAGGGAATACCATAGTAGCTCCATAAGTGTGGCCTTATACTTTGGTACAGATTTGCATCCTTGTCTCAAGGAATTAAACTTTTTCAATTTCATTTATATAGACTCCTCAGATAAATAATGTTCCTTGAACTTGTCTTCAAAAAATTCCCATGACACATCTGAAATTCATATGACCAATTGTGATAGAAATTTATTCCACCATTAAAGTTCACTTCAATTCAATTGGAACACACCCATCCTCAGTTCAAGTTTTGAGTTGTAGTCGCTCATAGTGAAGCACATGGCCATGTTTTCTATCCATGATTCCATAGCTTGACCATCCATAGGCCCCAAAAACTATGGGAATTTTACCTTCTCTAACTCCCTATGCATATGGTTTATATTCCAGTTTTGAGAACCTTCTGCACGCATTGATGTTCCTCCTCGTTCCCACTCCAATTAATTCATTAAGATATCTGACACTAATTGAAAATAATGCATCAATTTTATCAATTATCTTGTAGGAATTCATTCTTGTTTTGGAACATTATATTCATGTCAAGGAGGGTATGCAGGTGTAGGATATGAAGAAGAAACCGTACTACGTCCTCCCACAGATCTACCCCTTCCTCTTCCTCTTCCTCTTCCATCCATATTACCTCTTATGAAAATAATAAAACTCATATTATATAATTATATAGATAATAATAAAATGTGGAATTTATGATGGTTCCATGGCTTCAGTGCATGAATTGTGATTTGAAGCTACTTCTACCCCTTCCTCTTCCTCTTCCATCCATATTACCTCTTATGAAAATAATAAAACTCATATTATATAATTATATAGATAGTAATAAAATGTGGAATTTATGATGGTTCCATGGCTTCAGTGCATGAACTGTGATTTGAAGCTACATGTAATTCCCACTAGTTATCCCCTTAAATTTTCACAATTTGTTTTCCCTAAAAATAAGTTATTATTTTTAGTATAATTAGAATGATTTTCCAAATTAATTTACCTTCACTTGTTAGAACACATTAAGGACTCACTTATGGTGCTACTTTAATAGCTATGTGCAAAGTTGTACGATCAACAATGATAAATTTAAACAACCAAGTATACACATAATACAATATATAATGAACTCATTATTAAATATTCTCCTTATGTGATATATAACTATGATTTTATTTCAATGAATATGTAGTTGTAATTTAACTATTACTCATTATATAACTATATGATAACTAATTATGAAGGAACTACATAATTTCCTAGTCATCTCAATGTAGAAATAAATTTATAAATTATTGTCACTCTTTAATTATAATGCTATAATTATATCACTTATCTTACCAATCACAACCCTATCTATTTTATACCATATAACTTACACTACTTGTAACAATTTCCTTTATTCGATAATTTTAATTATATGCATCTGTAATATTTTAACATGAATGGGTACTCTACTATGTTACTTATCCCAATTTAGTTATAACTTCTAAGGTATGTGATCCTTTGTAAATATTATTTACTCATAAAAATAATTTGATTTGATCAATTGTAAAGAAAAAATTTCTTTTCATAATTTAATTAAACTTTATATGCATAGAAAATATTGTTTGTTGGCTTGAGGGGTCTAGACCCAGGTTCAAAGTTAAGGTTAACCAACAAAACCCTCTTACTACTGGCCCTTTTGGCAGTGACCTACTTGCGCAAGTCAAAGTCTCACCTGAAGTAGTACGGGGGGCGTGTTGGAACTAGGTTTCCACACCCTAAGAGATAATTAAATGATGTGGGTGTCTTTAGATCTATAGCAACAGTGGTATGACCTTCGCAATAGAAACCCTTACCAGAAAACCTAATCGAGCAGATCTAGGTCAGTTTACGCAGGTTATCATGCGCGCGCACACAAAGAGCTCCACAATCCCTTTAACAATCTTAATACATAACATTAAAGTTTGACAGTAATATATCTATGCATTCAACATTCATATACGTTAGAAAATAGTTACGCAACCAATCCAAGCACAGATAATGCAGTAATGGAAATAATACACCGAAACAGATCATAAATCCACACACATGCATTTGATACTTGGAATTTTCCCAAAACATTCCTTTATTCATTCACAGTTCATATCATCCTTGCAATACTTTAGTTCCACCTGCGCACATAGCAAGACTAAGGTCTCCGTGCACACATCCAGCAGGAGCCTTCTAAACCCAGACACATTTTATTTTCATCTCAGAACATCATACCAAACTTACTTCAAACTTAACTATTGTCCTATCTGACTCGATCTACACTCTTATTTATAGCTTTAACCTGTCCTCATCTAAGGTCCACAAACTGTGGTTTGCGACCCATAGTTCTACCCTTTTTCCCATTACAACTCATGAGGGGCTTTGAACTGCCCCAAAGCCCCTTTACCTATGCATTGCTTAGCACGCATGACTTAACTTACAAAAATACTATATTTTTATCCAAAATTGTGGTCCTAAGGGACCCCACTCCAACAGGCCCCCAACACAATCTTGTGATTGTTATGAAACCAGCTTAAAAAATAGAAGAAAAGAGAGATCAACGCCTTAGAAATCAGCCACTTCGAGGGGGAGACCTCCAATACATTACATAAATGAACAATGATGCTACAAATGACCAAAACCTCCTTCTATATATAGGATTCCATGTGCCCACAATATAATCCTAGCCGACCTAACAATAAAAATGTAAGGGCACAATAATAACAATATTTGGGTTACAGGGGTACAATAGTAACAATAAGGGGGCTACACTAATAAAAATAAGGGACTAAACTAGTAATATAGGGACCTAACATGCCCCTCTCCTTCAAAAAAGTGTTGTCCTCAATGCTTGAGTAGCTTTGGGTGCTTTTGTATAAAATTCTCATCCTCCCATGTAGAATCTTCAGTGGGTAAGTTCTTCCACTTGATGAGATACTCTGAAATTGATCGATTCCGTAGCTGTCCAGTTCTTGTTTCCGTGACCGCTTCAGGTTCCAATATGATTTTTCCTTCCTCATCAAGTTCTGGCAATATTGTTTGAACTGGAAGATTTTCACCTATAACCTTCTTTAAGCATGAAACATGGAAAACTGGATGTACTCGCGAAGAAGCAGGAAGCTCCAATTTGTATGCCATAGTACCAATCTTTTGCAACACCTTGTAAGGACCATAGTACTTTGGCGATAATTTATTATACTTATTTGCTTGCTTGAGGGACATTTGTTTGTATGGTTGTAGCCGTAAAAATACCCAATCTCCTACATCAAAACTTCTCTCGCTGCGATGTTGATCTACCTATTGTTTCATTTGATTTTGTGCCAAATTCAGGTTATCCTTTAAGAGTTGGAGAACTTCTTGCTGATGCTCGATGTGATCTTCCACTGCTTGAACCTTCGAATTTTCTTTTAAATATGATGTGATGGATGGTGGATGATATCCATAAAGTGCCATAAATGGGGTCATTTTTGCTGCAGTATGGAAGGAAGTGTTATACCACCATTCAGCGAGAGGTAACCACTTGACCCATTATGTTTGTTTATCAAATACAAAACAACGAAGATATCCTTCCAAACATTTATTTACTATCTCAGTTTGACCATCAGATTGAGGATGATAAGATGAGCTATGAGCTAATTGAGTGCCCAAACAAGAAAATAACTCTGTCCAAAAATTTCCAGTAAAAATGGGATCTCTGTCGCTCACAATAACCCTTGGGCTTCCATGTAGCTTTTGAATTCTGTCCATAAATGTAGTAGAAACTACACTTTCTTTAAATGGATGAGATAATGCACAAAAGTGTGCATACTTGGTAAGTCTATCAACTACCACCATGATGACACTCTTTCCTTCGGAATTAGGTAAACATGTGATCTTTAATGGTGAGCTTATTGAGCTCCCTATAATCTGGACACATGCACCATGATCCATCCTTCTTGTGCACCAATACTACTAGAGTAGAGAAAGAACTTTTACTAGGTTGAATTATACCAGCCTCTAACATTTCTGCAATCATACGTTCAATTTCGCTCTTTTGGACATAAGGATATCTATAAGGCCTGATGTTTGGAGGAACACTTCCTGGAATCAATGAATAGCATGAGCATGAACACGAATAGGTAGGAGTCCTTTGGGAGTTTCAAACACCTTGTAATGATTGTCCAAGACTTTTTGGAGATCTGCAAAAATAGATGATTTTGATGTTGGAACTTCTAGTGAGCATAATTGTGCAATTACGCCTTGTTGTTCTTTCTTCAGAAGCTTTTCCATGACATTAGAGCTTATTATCTTTCCCGGCTTCCCTGTGATACCCTGTAATTCAACTTCCTTTCCTTCTGAAAAAAATTTCAAGAAAATTTCTTGAAAATTAAAAGCTACCGTCCCCAAATATTGTAACCATTGTACTCCTAGTACAACATCAGCACCTCCCATAGGAATGGAAAGCATTGGACTATTCAATACATATTCCCCCATGGTTAGCTTGATGTTATGTCATTTTCTAGAGAAATTTATAGTTCCTCCATTTGCAACCATCACTTGACATTCTGGTGCTGGGTATAGGAAACAATTCAATTCCTTGGCTACCTTACAATGAATAAAATTATGGGTACTACCCGAATCAATCAACTCTATTACCTTTTTATTCTTGATATGTCCTTTATCTTGAGAGTTTGTAGAGTGGTAATTCTTGCCAATGCATTACATGATATGGTCGGACTCATTTCTTCCTCTTCTAGGGTTGGTTCCTGGTGTATATCCTCTTCTTTTGAAGATTATTTTTCCTTTTCTTCTTTGTCTTCAAAATCTATGTAAAATAATTTCTTCTCAGCACACTTATGACCTTTAGTGTATTTGCTATCACAACTGTAGCAAAGCCCTTTTGCTCTTTTTTCTTCCAATTTTTGTGGTGTAAACCTTGTAGGTTGTGGAAGTCTAGGAGTAGCTTCCATCTTTATATATGTGAGGGGTAGGCTTCCTTGTTGCCATAATTTTACATTCAATTTTTCTTCCCAACATAAATGCCTTTTCCAATGAATCAGGTTCCCAAACACGAACTTCATGTTAGATGTTATCCTCTAAAGTCCCTATGAAGACATCAATCCTATGTTCCTCTGGAATATCAGTGACCCTTATATTCAATTTTTGGAAGTCTTCAATGTGCTCCGCCACTAAACCCTTTTGTTTGAGATTTATCAGTTGGCTAAAGAAGGTGTTGCTTTTTGTATCCTCATAATGTGCTATCCTTTCCTCTGTAAAAATTGACCAAGTGACAATTTTTTTACGGGAGAAAAGCCATCGATGCCATACAAATGTATTTTGTTCTAAATGTAAAGTTGCAATGCGTACCTTTTGTGTGTTTTGCATATTATTGAGATCAAAATATTGCTCCATATGTAGTATCCATGTTACGAGATCCTTGCCATCAAACTTCCTCATATCCATCTCTGGAATATGGTGGTTCTTCCATCCAAAATTAGAGTCTATGAAATCATGATTAACATTTATTTTGTTCTCATCATGAGTTTCCTCTACTATGTTTTCGCCACTAGGAAACATTTCTTGTATCAACTTTGCCAAACCTTCGATGTCTACTTTTAGATCATTCTTCATGTTTTCCATTTTTTCATCAATCTTAGCTTCCATGTCATCCATCTTAGCTTCCATGCCAACTTCCATGCCCTCCATCTTAGCTTCCAAACCATTCATCTTAGCTTCCACGCCTTTCTTCAAACCATCCATCTTAGTTTCCACGCCTTTCTTGAAAACTTCCATTTCATTTTTTGTTGCTCTTTGTGATAGGTGCACTTGCTCTGGTAATTTTGACATCTCATGTTGCATTTCTTCATCTTCATGAGTCATAGTAGAGCCTTTTGAAGGCTTAATGGGTGTTGAATTCTTTTTAGGGGGAATTTTATAACCCAATATTGATATCTATTCATCAATATGCCCTTCAAACTAATTTTTTTCAAACGAGACTTATGTAATTCGAAAAAAAATACACACATTTTTCTTGCTTTTGAGAAACTTGATATTGAAACTTAATTATCTCTATGATTTTGGATCTTCAACATCTAAAATTCGGCCCTGAGGTATCACTCTGAATCCTCTTTCGAATACCACAGGTCTAACCTACTTTGGACTCTTCAAGACAAATTTATGTACAATATCCCAAAATGACCTAATTATGGATTGGTTCAGTAGAGCGAACTTGTACGACTTGCCACGTGTCACTGTTTCCTCCTTCGGCTCAAAAATTTATAGACAGGAAACTACAGTCTGTGTACTTGTGGCCACTTTTTACAGAATCTCAATCCGACACTCAGAGAGAAAGCTATGATGTTTTTCCCACAGTCACCTCTTTGAGATGAAATTAAAGAGCCTAAACAAATCCTAACTTCCACAGATCATATATCCAAAACTATTGTGAACCAAGATCTAAAATTTTTATAGAAGGTTTGTCAAGATTTCAGCTTCGCTCTGTGAAAATTCCAGCCTCTTAAACCTCATAGAAAAATATTTATAGTGAAAATTCCACGATGACCTGTTTAAGTTAAATTCAGAAGCCTGCAAAAATTCCACATATCATATCTCTGAAAATATTACGAACCAAGCTCTGAAATTTTGCGACGATGTTCCTCAGGATTTTGGCTTCGCACTCTAAAAATTTTCTATTCTGAACCTTCGTAGAAAAAATTTATAGCGAAAATTCCACGATGACCTATTTGGAGCAGCAAAACCCTAGAATCCAAAGCTCTGATACCAAATGTTATGAAACCAGCTCCAAAAATAGAAGAAAAGAGAGATCAACGCCTTAGAAATAATCCACTTTGAGGGGGAAACATCTAATACATTACATAAATGAACAATTCTTGGATGCTACAAATGACCAAAACCTCCTTCTATATATAGGAGTCCATGGTGTAGAAATTATATACAATATGCATGTATATATCTGGAATCTCTTGATCTAACAATATTTATCTTCTTGCTAAATACAGAATCCTTCCACTATAATTCTTCTGGAAATTTAATCAACAATTGCAAAACACATGAAGCAATAAAAACACACATAACACAGTTGTTTAACGGGAAAGCCTGAAGCTGAAAACCCCAACTATATATTATGTAACATGGAGATCATATGACAATCTCATACAAACATACAAAGCTTATCACAAGCTCTCAGTACAGTACAATCGTCATACACTAATCAGGCCCAATCTTGCAAATCCATGCACCAATCTTTGCCACCTGCTAGTCTGCCTCCACTGCACAATCCAAGCTGATTAAAAAGACCAATTCAATGTAATCCCACTCTCATTGACTGTGTTATTATCATTGGCAACTCCAATGTATATGTAGATGCAATTCATGCATCACTAATAGTCACAACATATAGTCTATCTTTCCCTTTCACCTATCTCTCCACTAGTCTCCACTGAAACTTCCATGCACTGTAGTTAACTGATGTATTTTTTAGTTGATTAATGAGTTATTATTTAGTGAATTAGTTAACTAATTAATTCACACCACTCACTCTAGTGTATCAATCAGTTAGACTAGATACAATTAGCTCAACTAAGTCTAACTGAGTTAAACTAAATACAACTCCACCAACTACTTCTCCAACTCCACCAAACTCTGTCACATGAGTTCTAACTGAAGTCCTCGATGCAATAGCTCCAGTAAACCCTCAGGAATAGCGTAATTCCTTCTGTCAACTTTTGTGCCACATCTGTGCACTTAACTGAAGTGCTCCAAGAGAATAAGATAATGTTTAGAGTCCAAATATTATTAAGAGCTAATAATATTCGACATATCTATTTTTAGACTGGCAATCTAAAAATAGATTCCGCCAAATATGTCTAAAAATAGAAGTCCAACTATTTTTCCAAATTGATCAACCATCCACAAATATCATCCTGCAACGAGAGTAGACTGGAGAAGGAAATGGCGCGCGCGGGCAAATTTTCTTCCGAACTAGGGTTTCAGTCCTCCATTGCCGCTGCCGCTGGTTGGAGATCGATGCTTTGGCGGCGCTACCATGGACCGGGCCACTGTGTTACACTTGCTGCTCCTCGTGACTTTGTTGGGTATGGGGTACCATTCGCGATTGGGAGGTATTTTTATTCGGCTGAGACTGATTCTCGCATACCCTGCAGATCCAACTGTGGGCGCAATACTCTGTTTTTCTTACAGGATGCTCACGCTGGGACTTCAGTCTATTACTGCTATTGGGAGCAGATACCGGTTGATCATTATTTTTGTTGGTCGGCCTTCTCATCCACGCCCTGGGCCTCGTTGGTGGGTTGCCATTGGGCTTCGGGTCACCTCTGTTTTGGGTTAACTGCTTTGTGGCCACCACAGCTGCAGAAAAAACATATACTGCTAGGGCCTGCTATCTACTCCATTGCCGCAAATAATGGGCTTACCGACTATAAACAAACTCTATGGCAATCCTCAGACTTTCCAAGCCAGGCACAGGCCCACGCCATGAATGATGTGCATATTGACAAAAGATGCAGCCAGCATATCTGCAACATCGACTCACAGGTAGGTTCGAAACCATATCAAGTTTTCATTAAGCCTCCTGTAGGTAATAGCATTATTCTATGGATTCGAACAACAGACACTATACTACATCTTAAGGAAGAAATCCAATCTATTGCGGGGTACCCATTTCATTCACAATCACTAATTTTTGGGGGGAAAGCATTAGCTGACCATTGTACTCTCAAGGACTACGCCATTGTAACTGGGTCTTCAATCTGCCTCAACCTTAGACTGAGGGGTGGAATGATGGGTCAGAATAGAGCTCATGGATCATCCATGGGAGCTGGTGCATCCAAAATGGTAAACACAAAAGGTTCATACATGAATTTTTTACAGGGGGACAAAAAAAATTCCACAGTACTTGTTGCCCCTGCAGAAAGCTCCCCCAAGCCATACATTGTAGAACTGCAGGACAGCGTACCTGAAATAAATATTGACAGTCTTGACATTGATATGCATAGAACAGCCTATGAATCCCAAGCACTTATAGGCAGATTCAACTGCTTCTGGCCCAAACCAATGGAGTTGTTCCATTGGATCTTTACCAACTGGACCATGGAATGTGAAATACACCTATGTTCAAAGGGATACTTCATTGTCAAATTTTCATCCATTGAGGTCAGAGATGCCATTATCAGTCAGGGACCATGGTTCTAGGGCTCCACGGGACTCTTCATTACACCATGGTTCCCTAATTTCAATGCCAACACCATGGAGGTGACCAAAATGCCGGTCTGGGTTAGGCTCTACAATCTCCCGCTACATTTTTGGAATGAAAATGTTCTTGGCTGCATTGGAAACACCCTTGGTAGTTACATTAAAACAGACACTCAACGCCTGGAGGAGCGCATATTCACCTTCGCACGAATCTGTGTGGAGGTTGATTTGAGCAAAGGACTCCCAGAGTCCATTATGCTGAATAACAAAAAACAGAGATGGACACAGCATTTAGATTATGAGAACACAGCTTTCAGATGCCGGATATGCAGGTGCACAGGACACCTCCAAAATTCATGCCCAGCAGCCAAAAGGGACAACAGAAAAAAGAAGAAAATAGGCAAAGCTGCCAAAGGTTGGCAATTTCCCTCTGAAGGGCCCGATCTACAGGAAGAAGAGGAGGAACCATCACCACATGAGAATCAACAAACAGATACCTCCTTGGGCACACAAGAACAGGAAATGCAAGATCCTATCGACACCACCACAAAGACTCAGCAGGATATGGTACCTGGAGCACTAGACAGTGGGGGATATAAAAGAACACATACATCAGACACATCAGACTCTGAAAAGGATAATGGAGTACAAGTGGAGGAAAATCATCTTGTCCTTATCGAGACCACACCAACACTTGGTGCTTGGCGTAAGGTTGAAAAGAAGAAGGGGAGAAAATCCTAATTGTATCTCTTCTATTTTTTTTTATTGCGGCAACTTGAATGTCTTTGGACATATACCAGCTCATACAACATGTAATTTTGTTTTCTCATAAATAAAATTACGAATTTTTTCTTTGTGAAAAAAAAGCATCCTGCAACTCATAGAATATGATCTACATGTCTAAAAATAGACATAGTCTAAAAATAGACTTTGCGACAAAAAATCACCTGTGTGGGCCCCACCTAGTTTAGGTGATCACTTTCCAACTAGGATCAGGAATGATGTTTCAGGATGCCTCCTTCACTATTTCTTGTTGCAATTTTCAACACATGGGCCCACAATATAATCCTAGCCGACCTAACAATAACAATGTAAGGGCACAATAATAACAATATTGGGGTTACAGGGGTACAACAATAACAATAAAGGGGCTACACTAATAAAAATAAGGGACTAAACTAGTAATATAGGGACCTAATAGTGACTCGTCCCAAGTCACAGTGATTTTTGGGTCTTCATCTTGTTTTGCATCTCCTCGATACCATCAACGAAGGGCACCAGGATGCCTGCGCATTGATCAGCTGCACTCTATGTTGTGTCCACCAGTTTCTGTGATGTCAACTGCAGTGAAATTGATGCTTTGATAGGTTTGGTTCAAATTATTTACGATGGCATCCAGATCCTACAAAATATTCATCGCCTCATCGACCCATGGCTTCATGTGCTCTATCACAATATGCTTCTTTATACACAGCTCCTCCACTTCATCTCGCAAGATCTGACTGGTCTATAAGCGGGCCATGCGCTGAGCAGATAAAAAAGTAGGTAGGGCCTCCTGGAGGTCATCAAACGCCTGCTCCTTGGTGCACAATTCTTGTGAAATCTTTCGGACCAGTGGATCTATCTGCACGGATGTCCACAGTCCCATAGTTGTTTCAAGTAGTGCGGTTCCTTCGAATATGGTGGCGGCAATACTCTCTGAAGATTCCTTAACTAAGGTCACCTGCTGCGCGCGCACTTATGGGTGAGTTTCTAGCCATAGCTTATCTTGCAACGCTACAATCTGTTGCTCAAACTCTAACTTCACTATCTGCACTTCTGATCGAGAGTATTTTAGTGCTACAACCAGACTTTCAATTTTAAACTATGGCGCGGCTGAAGCAGGGATGGTTACTTCAAGCAGATCACCACACAGTTTGTTGCTCATATCTTCTAATTCTGCTCACTGAGCTACATATGCCTGTTGCATTGTCTGAGCTTGGAGCAATTCTTCAGTCTTCATCATGATCTTTTACTCAGCCTCGCTCAGTTGTTGGTGCATGCACGTCTTCCTGCACTACATCTCATCTTTAATGATGTTTTGGATCACATGCAGCTTACCGCTGGGCAACGTTGACAATTATATCCCAACCTTGAGGTAGTTCTGCACCTGCACGCACAAGTCGGGTTGTTCTATAGTGACAGTTGCACTCGGGAAGGGGAAGATCCTATTGTCTGTTGTGATGATGATCATCATTGTAGGATGGCTCGCTTGATCCATGCTCGCCTCGATATTGTCATTCTTCAACTGCAAAACCTTCAACCCTGACTGTAACACTTCGACATCCGCCTTGTATTTCTCTTCCATTGATGGCCATCTATCTTCAAAGGCAAATGTGAATGCATCTTCTATATTGTCCAGGTTGTCTTCTGTCAAGGTGACATCCTTGGTGCCTTCGACCTTTGAGCCTTTCCTCTTCTTGCGTGTGCCCTTGGGGGTCTCGGCACCGTGTTTAGTGCCTCTTGGAGAATCAACTCCAATGCCATCCAGGGCATATAGGCCTCCCAAACCCAACTCTGCCTCTCCATCAGGCTCTTTCTCAGTGTCTTTCTCTACTTCATGCTCGGTATCTTTTTTAGCGTCCTTTTCTCTGCTCGCTTCTGCATCTTTTTCGATGCGCTGCTCTGCTTCTTTTTCTTTTTCCCCCAAGGTTTTCTCTGTTGGAAATATGATGCAATGTGTTTTCCTTGATGGAAACCTACTTGATGAATTTGTCCTTGATGGAAACTAACTTGATGAGTTGACTTTGGATAGCAACCTATTTATCTGATGTATCTACAGAGCAGTTCAGAAGTAACAAAGAAAGAAATTCCAGTAAGTGCCAGAGTAATGATGAATAAGATATGTCACAAAGCATACGCGGGTTTGTAAAGGCAAAGTAGCATATGTACGCGGAAAAGTACGTACCAAGTAGCATATGCCTATTTGCACTCTAAATTTACATAACCAATGTTAGGCCCCTATATTACTAGTATAGTCCCTTATTGTTGTTAGTGTAACCCCCTTATTGTTATTATTGTACCCTTGTAACCCCCATTTTGTTATTATTGTGCCCTTAAATTATTATTGTTAGGTCGGCTAGGATTACATTGTGGCCCACTAGGATTACATTATGGCCCCATGGACTCCTCTATATAGAAAGGAGGTTTTGTAAATTGTATCATCCAAGAATTGTTCATTTATGTAATGTATTGGAGGTTTCCCCCTCGAAGTGGCTTATTTCTAAGGCGTTCATATCTCTTTTCTTCTATTTTTGGAGCTGGTTACAAAACATTTGGTATCAGAGCTTGGGATTCTAGGGTTTCGTTGCTCCAAACAGGTCATCGTGGCATTTTCGCTATAAATTTTTTTTCTACGAAGTTTCAGAAGCTGAAATTTTTAGGGTGCAAAGCTGAAATCCTGAGGAAGATTGTCTAAAAATTTCAGAGCTTAGTTCGCAATATTTTTGGAGATATCATCTGTGGAAGTTAGGTCTTTTTTCAAGCTCCTAAACAGGTCATCGTGGAATTTTCGCTATAAATTTTTTTCTACGAACATTCAGAATCTAAAATTCGTATGGTACGAAGCTGAAATCCTGGGGAAATTCGTCAAAAAATTTCAGAGCTTGGTTCGCAATATTTTTGGAGATATGATCTGTGGAAGGTAGTGCTTTTTCAGGCTCCTGAATTGCATCTCAAAGAGGTGATCGTGGGAAAAGTTCAATAACTCTCTCTCTGGGAAGTGGATTTGAGTGCCGTAAAAAGTGGTCGCAAGTACACAGACTATTGTTTCTTGGCTATCAATTTCAGAGACAAAGGACGAAACAGTGACACGTGACAAGTCTTACAAGTGTGCTCTACTGAACCAGTCCAGAATTAGGTCATTGTGGGAGATTGGACACAAATTTGTCTTGGGGAATCCAAATTAGATCAGACCTATGGCATATGAAAGAAGCTTCAGAGGGCTACTACAGAGCTGAATTTCAGATATTTAATATTTTCAATTACAGAGATAATTCAATTTCAATATCGAGCTCCTCAAAGCAAGTAAAAGGTATCAATATTGGATTCTAAAATGGCGCCTAAAAAGAATTCAACACCCATTAAGCCTTCAGAAGGCTCTACCATGACTCATGAATATGAATAATTGCAACATGATCTATCAAAATTACAAGAGCAAGTGCAACAACAAATTTCGCTCTCGCAAAGAACAACAAAAAATGAAATGGAAGTTTTGAAGAAAGGCATGGAAACTACGATGGATGGTTTGAAGAAAGGCGTGGAAGCTAAGATGAATGGTTTGGAAGCTAAGATAGATGGCATGGAAGTGGGCATGGAAGCTAATATTGATGACATGGAAGCTAAGATCGATGAGAAAATGGAAAACATGAAGAATTTTCTAAAAGAAGACATGGAAGGTTTGACAAAGTTTATACAAGAAACGTTTCCTAATGGTGAAAAGATAGTAGAAGAACCTCATGATGAGAAAAAAATAAATGTTAATTGTGATTTCATAAACTCTAATGTTTGCGGGAAGAACCACCATATTCCAAAGATGGATATGAGGAAGTTTGATGGAAAGGATCCTGTAACATGGATACTACAGATGGAGCAATATTTTGATCTCCATAATGTACAAAACACACAAAAGGTACGCATTGCAACTTTACATTTAGAACAAAATACATTTGTATGGTATCAATGGCTTTGCTCCTATAAAAAAATTGTCACTTGGTCAATTTTTATGGAGGAAATGATAGCACATTATGAGGATACAAAGAGCAACACCTTCTTTAGCCAATTGATAAATCTCAAACAAAAGGGTTTAGTGGGGCAGCACATTGAGAACTTCCAAAAATTGAATATAAGGGTAACTAATATTCCAGAGGAACACAGGATTGATCTCTTCTTAGGTACTCTAAAGGATAACATCCAACATGAAGTTCGTGTTTTGGAACTTGATTCATTGGAGAAGGCATTCAAGTTGGCAAGAAAAGTTGAATGTAAAATTATGGCGACAAGGAAGCCTACCACTCAATTCTATAAAGAAGGAAGTGTTGCTACGCCTAGATTTCCACAACCTACAAGGTTGACACCACAACAATTGGAAGAAAAAGAGCAAAAGGGCTTTGCTACAGTTGTGATAGCAAATACACTAAAGGTCATAAGTGTGCTGAAAAGAAATTATTTTACATAGATTGTGAAGAAGAAGAAGAAAATGAAAAAGAAGAGGATATACACCAGGAACCAGCCATAGAGAAGGAAGAAATGAATCCGACCATATCATGTAATGCACTGGCCGGAATTACCACTCCTCAAACTCTCAAGATAGTAGGACAGATCAAGAAGAAAAGGGTAATAGTGTTGATTGATTCAGGTAGCACCCATAATTTTATTCATTGTAAAGTAGCCAAGGAATTAAATTGTTTCCTATACCCAGCACCAGAATGTCAAGTGATGGTTGCAAATGGAGGAACTATAAATTGCTCTAGAAAATGCCATAATATCAAGCTAACCATGGGGGAATATGTATTGAATAGTCCAATGCTTTCCATTCCTATGGGAGGTGTCGATGTTGTACTAGGAGTACAATGGTTACAATCTTTGGGGACGGTAGCTTTTAATTTTCAAGAACTTTTCTTGAAATTTTTTTCAAAAGGAAAGGAAGTCGAATTACGGGGTATTGAAGGGAATCCAGGAAGGATAATAAGCTCTAATGTCATGACAAAGCTTCTAAAGAAAGAACAACGAGGCGTAATTGCACAATTATGCTCACTAGAAGTTCCGACATCAAAATCATCTATTTCTGCAGATCTCCAACAACTCTTGGACAATCATTCCAAGGTGTTTGAAACTCCCAAAGGACTCCCACCTATTCGTGATCATGATCATGCTATTCATTTGATTCCAGGAAGTGTTCCTCCAAACATCAGGCCTTATAGATATCCTTACTTCCAAAAGAGCGAAATTGAACGTATGATTGCAGAAATGTTAGAGGCGGGTATAATTCAACCTAGTCAAAGTTCTTTCTCTGCTCCTGTAGTATTGGTACACAAGAAGGATGGATCATGGCGAATGTGTCCGGATTATAGGGAGCTCAATAAGCTCACCATTAATGACAAATTTCCCATTCCTATGATTGATGAATTATTGGATGAATTACATGGAGCAATTTATTTTACCAAGTTGGATCTTCGTTCAGGATATCATCAAATTAGAAGGAAGACTGAAGATATTCCAAAAACAGCATTTCGAAGTCATGAGGGTCATTATGAATTTTTGGTCATGCCTTTTGGCCTTACCAATGCACCTTCTACATTTCAAGGGTTGATGAATTCCATTTTCAAACCCTTCCTTAGAAAATTTGTGCTAGTATTTTTTGATGATATACTAATCTACAACAAGTCTTGGAAGGATCATGTTGAACATGTTGACAGGGTGCTCAAAATATTGCAGGAGAAACAATTATATGCAAAAAAATCCAAATGTTTCTTTGGAGCACAAGAGGTGGAATATCTGGGTCATATTGTATCTCACGAGGGTGTTAAAGTAGACCCTAACAAAATTAAAGCCATTAAGGAATGGAAAGTCCCCACAACCATAAAGAAGTTGCGAGGATTTCTCAAGTTAACAGGGTATTATCGCAAGTTTGTTAAGAATTATGGGAGAATAGCAGCACCTCTAACAACATTATTGAAGAAAGATGCATTTTCATGGACTCCTGAAGCAACTAAGGCCTTTGAACATCTTAAAGAGGCAATGTGACTAGCACCGGTCTTAGCTACGCCAGACTTCACAAAAACCTTATTGTGGAATGTGATGCCTCAGAAAATGGAATTGGTGCTGTTTTAATGCAAGAAGGAAGACCCATTGCTTTTAAAAGTCGTCCAATCAAAGGAAAGTATTTACAGAAACCTATTTATGAGAAGGAAATGTTAGCAATATTGCATGCACTAAAGAAATGGAGAACTTACCTAATGGGAAGACACTTCAAGGTAAAAACTGATCATGATAGTCTTAAACACTTTTTCGAACAAAGACTATCTTTAGAAGAGCAGCAAAAATGGGTCACAAAGATGTTGGGTTATGACTTTGAAATAATCTACAAAAAAGGAAAGCTTAATGTTGTTGCAGATGCACTCTCAAGAAAGAATGAAGAGGTGGAAGCATTGCTTTGTGCTATTTCTATTATCCAACCAGATTGGATAACCGAAGCAAGAGATGAATGGAAGAAGGAAAAAGATGTATGGACACTCATTCAAAAGTTGCAGCAAGATCCTAGTACATCTGATACATTTAGTTGGAAAAACGATTCCTTATGGTACAAAGATCGCTTATATCTTTGTAATAATTCCCAACTAAAACAAAAGATTCTTCTGGAATTGCACACTTCTCCTTTAGGAGGACACTCGGGATTTTTAAAAACTTACCACAGGGTGAAGAAAGATTTTTTTGGGATGGCCTTAAATCTGATATTCAAAAGTTTGTGGCGGAATGTTTGGTTTGCCAGCAGAATAAAGTGGAGACAATTAAGACCTCGGGACTTCTACAACCTTTATCCATTCCAAGTCAGCGTTGGGAGGAGATTTCAATGGATTTTATCACAGGTTTACCTAAGTCTGAAGGAAAGAATGTCATCATGGTGGTAGTTGAAAGACTTACCAAGTATGCACACTTTTGTGCATTATCTCATCCATTTAAAGCAAGTACAGTTGCTACTACATTTATGGACAGAATTCAAAAGCTACATGGAAGCCCAAGGGTTATTGTGAGCCACAAAGATCCCATTTTTACTGGAAATTTTTGGACGGAGTTATCTTCTTGTTTGGGTAGTCAAGTAGCTCATAGCTCATCTTATCATCCTCAATCTGATGGTCAAACTAAGATAGTAAATAAATGTTTGGAAGGATATCTTCGTTGTTTTGTATCTGATAAACAAACACAATGGGTCAAGTGGTTACCTCTCGCTGAATGGTGGTATAACACTTCCTTCCATACTGCAGCAAAAATGACCCCATTTATGGCACTTTATGGATATCATCCACCATCCATCACATCATCTTTAAGGAAAATTCGAAGGTTCAAGCAGTGGAAGATCACATCGAGCATCAGCAAGAAGTTCTCCAACTCTTAAAGGATAACCTGAATTTGGCACAAAATAGAATGAAACAACAGGCAGATCAACATCGTAGCGAGAGAAGTTTTGATGTAGGAGATTGGGTATTTTTACGGCTACAACCATATAAACAAATGTCCCTCAAGCAAGCTAAGAAGGATACTAAATTATCGCCAAAGTACTATGGTCCTTACAAGGTGTTGCAAAAGATTGGTACTATGGCATACAAATTGGAGCTTCCTGCTTCTTCACGAGTGCATCCAATTTTCCATGTTTCATGCTTAAATAAGGTTACAGGTGAAAATATTCCAGTTCAAACAATATTTCCAGAACTTGATGAGGAAGGAAAAATCATATCGGAACCTGAAGCGGTCACGGAAACAAGAACTCGACAACTACGGAATCGATCAATTTCAGAGTATCTCATCAAGTGGAAGAACTTACCCACTGAAGATTCTACATGGGAGGATGAGAATTTTATACAGAAGCACCCGGAGCTACTCAAGCGTTGAGGACAACACTTTTTTGAAGGAGAGGGGCATGTTAGGCCCCTATATCACTAGTATAGTCCCTTATTATTGTTAGTGTAAACCCCTTATTGTTATTATTGTACCCTTGTAACCCCCATTTTGTTATTATTGTGCCCTTAAATTATTATTGCTAGGTCGGCTAGGATTACATTATGGCCCACTAGGATTACATTATGGCCCCATGGACTCCTATATATAGAAAGGAGGTTTTTGTAAATTGTATGACCCAAGAATTGTTCATTTATGTAATGTATTGGAGGTTTCCCCCTCGAAGTGGCTTATTTCTAAGGCGTTCATATCTCTTTTCTTCTATTTTTGGAGCTGGTTACACAACAACCAAGGGACATGACCATGGTATTGGCCCACAGTATTGAGCGCTGGATTATCTATTTGATCCCATCCAGGAATATCATCAGCGGTTAAGTGGTTTTGACTCATGGTATTGATAAAGGCTAAAACTATATAAGGAGAAGAGGATCATAGTGCAAGGTGTGCATGTGGAAGGGTTGTTAATGAATAAATCTCTCTAAGGAATATCTGCATGGATGAACTCTGGTCTTAATTGTTAGATATGAATCTATGATGCACCTATGGATATGATGAAGGTTCAAGATCTCTAGATCTAGAAATGATGAATCTCTAGGATGATCTGCAAAATATATGATGAAGACCTGGCGCAAGTCTGATGAAGAAATTGAAGAAATCTGGGTAAGTTTATAGATCTGGTCTGTTCTGCAAAGTTTATCTTTTTCAGATCTATACGCTACTTGGTTTCAACAAAAGTGCGTGTATACACGGGTTCGCTTCATGAAAGGTGCGTATGGCAGTCAGGGTTTTTGAAGAATAAAATACACAAAAGTATACGCGGGTTGATGTGCAGGAAAGCGCGTATGTACGCAGCTTCAGTAAAGAAAAGTAGCATATGATATTTGAATCAATGTCTATTCAGGGTTGAGTTTGTATCTTCATATCTAGTCTGAAGTCTAGGTTTTAATGAATACTTCACTCTGAAGTATTTCTGCATGGAATGGGTAACAGTTTATTGATTGATCTAATAATGTACCTATGAAGAAAAATGATGAAAAGGGATCTCTAGATCTGAATTGACTATGTATTTTCTAGATCTGTTTATGGAATGTTTAGATCTGTGATCTGGTGAATCTTTGCTGAAGTAGAGGGTGAAATCTAAGTTATCTGTTCTGAAGAGCTGCATAGTTCTGAAAAGTTACAAATCTATACGCATGTTCATCTCAGCAAAAGCACGTATATAAACAGGTTTGTTTCAGCAAAAGCGCGTATACGCAGGTTTGTCTCTGTGAAAGTGCATATATACGCAGCTTCAGTGAAGTAAAAGCGCGTATGGAATCTAGGGTTTTGCTGAAGTGTGTGGAATGAAATGTCTGATCTATTTTACTGCTATCTGTCAATGATGTATTCATACAGTTCTGAGTTGTTTGAATGTTTAATATGCTGCTGATTATGTTGATTGAAGATCAAGTTGTTGGTTGATTGGTTGATGGAGTTATAAGTTTCAGTTTGATATATGGAGTGGGTCCAGTCTGAAAATCTGATGAAAAGTGGCCTACAAGGTATGTTGTGTGGAAGCTGTTGGATCCAGTATGAAAATTGATGAAACGTGGTCCATGGTGGTGCTGAGGGTCGAAGCCTTTAGTGAGGGGGTTGGAGCTCCCTTCCAGTAGTGGCTAGAGAATGAGAGAAGGTTGCAGCCTTCTGCAGGTGGGTGCCTGCGTACTGGTATAAGTCTGCACCAGTACAAAATTGTAAGAAGTTTTCTTTATAATAAATATTGAAGACAGAGACGACAGCAGCGGTGGTTTTCTCCCGAATTGGGTTTCCACCTTAAATACTAGTGTTCATGTGTGTTGCTTATGTGTGATGGTTTATTCTATTATTACTGCACATGCTTACTGCTTACTAAACATCTGATGAATGAATGATGCAATGATCTAAGTAAAGAATTAAATGCATAATAAGATCTCTGGACATACGCAAGTTTTCTTAAGGATATCCGCGTGTATACGCGAGTTGGGTTCAGTAAAGTAGCGGATGTTTTCATGAGAAAGAAAAAGTAAAAAGTTTTCAGTTAGCTCTAAATATTGATTCACCCCCCCCTCTCAGTATTTTTCCCAACATTCTCTTTTCCAGACGTTGAAGCTATGACGGGCTGGGTGGAGTCGAGCCCAACCTTCCATGCTGCTGGCCAGGTCGCAATGACTTGTTCGATATCCGGCTCTATCACCATAAATGGAATGTTGTACCAGACAGGGTCGTTGCACACCTGGATCTACACATGGTGCATGGTTACCTTAAAATCTACAATACCTCGATACTTCTTGTATGTCGCAGGGGATAGTCTGGGTCGTAAGTGTATAGTGGCTGCCAGCGTGCCTTCAAAGAGAACCCAGAAAAAAAAAAATTTCCTTCACTCTTTTTAGGTCGGACAAATCCCACATATTGGCGTACCACGCCCCTTTGCACACCCCAGGCTCCACCTCTGGGAGTACTACACCCTCTGGCGTCTTGTTACCAACGCAATTAACAACAAAAACCAGTAGTATAAATTCTTCCCTTCATCTTGTGCCTCGCGCACATTATCCAGAAATTCTTGGCAAAAGTATTGGGACTAGTTATAAATGACCCCCTTCTCACATTATCTCGCTAGCGCGATGACATGCGTAGGGACTACCTTAGGGCGGAAATTGTGCATCATTTTATAGCCAAGGACTAAGGTTGCTAGGCGCACTCCCGGGTCCTCGATCTGCTACACCAGGAACCCCCTAGAGACCCGTCCGACGTGGTAGTCCTTTTTCACCTTTGCAGCGACCTTCAGCTCATTACTCTTCCCAAAAATGGCCATCGAATAGGGCCCCTTCTTGGGAAGGCCAGTGATCCAGTGGATCAACATGGCATCTATTGGAATTCGTCCTTGGATCCACAGGCGCCCCTTGTGCACTAATTCCAGCAACTCACGCACGCAGATAGTGGTAATGGGGTACCTCCCAAAGTGAGGAATCCTCAGCAAATTGAGGATCCCAGCGTTGCTCACCCTGCGCACCCATGGCATAAGTTAGACCTTTACAACATCATCATATAACACACGCTCCAAGTAGTATTCAGCCGCCAGCTTGGGGAACGTCTCCTCATTCACTAATCCCAGCAACTGGCGCATGCAGACAGTGGTAATGGGGTACCTCCCAAAGTGAGGAACCCAACGTTTCTCAACCTATGCGCCCATGGCATATGTTCGACCTTTACAACATCATCATATAACATGCGCTCCATGTAGTATTAGCTGCCATATCGGGGAACGTCTCCTCATTCTCCAGGTCATAATAATCAAATTTGACAAGGGGGGTGTTTCCAAACACATCTCCATTAACAGGGACGGCCTGCAGGATCAGTGGCATATGAAGGTAGTCTCGCACCCCATCTACATCCTTTGGAATGTACATAGAGGGTCTGCGTGGCTTCAAAAATTTCAGCCGCCATGAAATTGGCTCGACGAGCGTGGCCCCCTCAGTGGCACTCATAGGTCTCTTTGTAAGGTCACTGATAGGATACCTATCCTTCGTTGCTTGGCGCGGGGATGTAACATTTCTAAGGGAGGTCCGCAACTTGGAGTATTACCCCTTAGTCATCTTACCCTTTCCCTTAGCCAACGTAGACACGACTTCTTGGACCTCTGGCACCACTGCATGAACATCATCCAACTCTGGCTCTGTAGAAGATGTGAGCGTTACCGAGTGCTCTTCTGATGGCGCGCTCTTAGGGTTAGTGGTCTTCATTCTTAGGCGAAAGATAAATTCAGGGTTACTCACATCAGATGTGAGGGCCTCTCAGCCATACTTACAGTGCTCAAAGACAAATTTACGACACAATTCACAGATAAGCTCAGGGCACAATAAACTCAGAAAGAAAAGGAACCAAATGTGACTCATGCCCTTCCTTTTATAGGCGATCCAAGGTGGAAAGAGCTGAACCTTCATTAAATGCATCTTACCTCTTTAAAAATGGTCAAAAATCCTGTAAAATTTTCTCATTAAATGCAGAAAACCAGCTCCATCCAACGGTAAAATCTCTTTTTCACCTAGTTTTACTGTTCCAACAGCTAGTTTCTCCTGTTGCGCACTACCTCTTCACTCTTGCCACACCTATCTACGCATTTCCTCTGCACAACGATCAGACAAGTGGATCCCCATTTTCCAGCCATATAGTCTTTCGGTAGGCACAGGGTTATCCCTATACGGCTTCAGTCGGTTTCCATTGAAATACCTGGGAAGACTCTCTCTGCGCAACGTGTCTAAGCACACCGCTCCCCCATCAGTGATCTATTTCACAATATATGGCCCCAACTAATGTTTCATGAACTTCCCTAGGTGGTGCACAAACTGACTGTCATATAACAATACAAAATCTTCCTCCTTGAACACCTTCTGCCTGATGTGCCTATCATGTCAGGCCTTTTCATGTGTCTTCTCCACTTGCTGATGGAAATCAATAATGAACCGATCCTCTTCTAAGAAAACCAATTGCGCAAGGTGTTCTTCCATGATGTCAGGCTCAGCCATATTAGTGAATTTTGCGATGCGTGGGCTTGGGATGATATATTCCATTTGCATGATTGCTTCTTTCCCATAAACCATCTTTAAACGGTGTTTTCCCAGTAAAATTATTGCATCTAGTCCTATAAGCCCATAACACAGAAGGGATGTGCACATCCCAATCTTTTTTATTTGCATTACATATCTTCATGAGCGCATTCTCAAAAAAAAAATTGAAAGCTTCTACTGCACCATTTTCCTGACGATGATATTGAGTAATCTTCTGGTGATGGATCTAAAATTCCTCCGTCGGAGCTTCAATGGTTTCATTAACAAAGTTTTTACCCCTATCACTCATCAATATCTTCGCGAACCCAAACCTAGTTATAATATGTTCAAAAATGAATTGTGCAGCTGTATATATGGTACAATCCTTGACTGGCTTATATTATTTCCATATGGTTACATAATCTGTGGTAGTGATGATATAGCACACGTTAGTCTTCTTCCCTGGAGGATTGATAGGTCCAAAAAAATATATAGTCCATTTATCAAAGGCCTATATGGCCATTTGTGGCTATAGGGGAATTTCATCTCTACAAGAGGGCTTCCCCATTATCTGGCATGCATCACAGGCTCGGCATTATCCATGTGCATCAATGTGCAGTGTGGGCCACCATAACCAAGCATGCAACACCTTCTGCGCAGTAGCCTTCCCTGCATAGTGGCCTCCTGCCACCCCTCCATGAGCCTCAGCCAAGATTTCTTGTCTCTCATGTTCCAAAACATTTCTTCTTAATACTTCATTTTCTCTCATATTGTACAATTGACCAACAATCAGGGTAAAATTAGTTACACACGAAACCAACTCCTTTTTCTACACTGAATATTCAGCGGGCACACTTGCAGTGGTCAGAAAGTGAAATATCAACAAAGTGTTCATCAACCACCTTGATAACAAAGAGTTGTGCATCAGGTAATCCCTCCTCCATACTGGTTGGTTCCTCCCCATTTTCGATGTGTGACAGATGATCAGGTCCAGTATTCAATCTACCAGGCTTCACAATGGTTTCAAAATCATATTCCTGAAATAGCAGCAGCCATCTGCAAATATTCCCCCCCAACACAGGCTTATTGACCAGGTATTTCAAAGCAGAATGTTCAGTGAACATCTTGAAGTGCCCTCCTAGCAGATAGTGCATGTATTTTTGCAATACATAGACCATGGCCAATCCCTCCCTTTCTGTGGTTGAGTAGTTGCGCTTTGCACTGGAGAGCTTCCTACTGGAAAAAGCAATGGGGTGGTCAATGTCTCCTTCTCCTGGCTACGCTAAAACAGCTCCAAGTGTTATACCAGATGCATCCACATGTACATGGAAGACCTTAGACCAGTATGGGAATATTATAATAGGTGCAGTAATCATCTTTTCCTTTAGCAGCTCAAAGCTCTTTTGACATTCTTCATCCCAGAAAAATGACACATCCTTCTTCAACAATTTCTCCATAGGCGCAGTGATCAGATCATAGCCCTAAATGAATTTTCTGTAATATCTGGTGCGTCCTAGAATGGAGCACAGTTATTTTTCATTAATGAGGACTTCTAGGTTGATGATAACTACAATCTTGGATGGATCTACCATCAACCCTTGCTGACACACAATATGGCCCAACAAAATTCCCCAAGGAACACGGAATATGCATTTCTTCAGGTTAAGAGAGATTTGATGCTTCCTACAAGTGTCAGGCATCATGCGTGGGTTGGACACATGATTCTTTACCAGGCAAAACATATTCCATTCATAAAAATACACCTCCAAGAACTTATGCATGAATTCTTTGAACACTGCTACTACTACTACACACAAGAATATAGCAGGTGCATTCTTAAATCCGAAAGGCATGACTTTGTATTGTAAAGACCCCCATTCTGCTGCAAAGGTGGTCTTGCTTCAGTCTTCTGGTGCAATTCTGATATGATGATACCCTGAAAATCCATCAGTAAAATAATAAGCCTCGTGTCCTCCCACATTATCCAAGATCTCATATGAAAGCGAAGTAGGGAAGGGGTCATCTACACATGCATCGTTCAGCTTTCATATATCTACATAGATCCTTATCTCTCCCTTGGTATTCTTTTCCTGAACAACCATGGGGCTCACCCAATCAGACTATTCTACAGGCTCAATGATTCCTACAGCAACCATCTTCTCTAATTCTTCTTTTACTTTCTACTTATACTTGGGATTTAATCGGTATGGTCACTGCTTGACAGGGCGCACATCTGGTTTCAAATTATCTTCATAATGCCTAAGTCTCCTACAATTCCTTTAAGCTCGGAGAAATTTGTGGGAAATAGGTTCTGATACTCTGTCAGCAGCTCCGCAACCTTCCCCACTATGTCATCATCCCAATAATCTTCAATTTTAGCCAACTTGGATTGTTCTTATTTCCCAATGTTGACTTCCTTTAACTTCAAAGGCTTAGTTACATCTACCATTCCCAGTGAGGGCCCTGCAACTATGTGCTCCCCCTCGGACTCAAGGATGTCGATATTTCTTGGACCTTCCTCATTATCTTCGAACTGACAAGTCCTTTCAATTGACAATGTCTTACATTCGTGCTTCCCATGTTGGCACAGCACATTCTATCTGAGGTCGGGAGTCATCGAATACAAGTGCTTCTATATCCTGCAACAATTCATCCAATCCCTTCGATCCCCCCACCAAGCCAAAGGTTGATAGAAAACTATTAGTCATTGGAATCCAATGGTGAGTCCCTCGATGCAACTCCATTTCCAAATACCATGTAGTAGGTATCAGCCCTAATGAATGGAAAAACATATGAACCCATTCGTTCAAGGTTTAATCATTCCAAACCTCCATCCACATGGCCAGGTGCTTGCGCGGGTCACCCTGACCATAGAAAATCTTAGTTGGTGAGGTAGAGGGTGGCTCAAAGCACAACGTCATAATTTTTTTGCATTCCTCCCAGTCCTTAAATTTCCCCTTGTGTGTATCCCACCAACGCGTTGGGGTTGCGCGCATGGCCAAATCAAGTGCACAAAAACTCCGTTCTTCCGGGACAACCTTTTCCAATTTTTCCAAAAATAATACAACACTATCAGAACCATCAAAATAGGGTAATTGTATTACCTTTGAGGAGATTCATCGGGAATTTTTAGTCATCTTGAGGTAGTGCAGTGAAGAAACATCATGCAATCGATTTTGTCAGTTCTCCATCTCCCCATCCGAATCTGAGAAACATGATCTATCATTTTCCCAATTCAGGATTCTGTCAGCTGTAGGGTTGATCCAATCCTCATCCCGCGCATTCATCTTATAGATATGGTCGACATCATCTCCTTCGTGCACTAGTTCTGTATATCTTTCTCCTTCTGCAGGATCCAGAGGTACTATCACCCGAGTACCATAATTTTCAAAGATCATGCTTCTACACTTCAAGTTTATGATGCCTCCCATATTGATGGCCCAATCCAGCCCTAGCAGCATAGGGTAGGGATCTGCATCATCCACAATTTGTATCACTTCAAAATCTGTGCGTACCTTTACTCTAGCAATTCCTACCACAACTTGTGGATGTCTTCCAAGTGGAATGATCTTCTGCTGATTGGCCATGGGTAGCTGAATGGTGGACCATTCCAGCTTTGGTTCTCCCATATTCTGCCAGGTCTTCTTAGGTAGCGCATTTTCATCAGACCCTAAGTCAAGATGACCTGATCCATCTCATACTCTCCAATTTGCACGGTCATGCACATCTCCCGACCAGTTCTCTTATTTTTCTTATAGATATTGTTCACGGCCATAGTCTTAGTTTGAGCAAATTCCTTGTCTGCATAGCTATCTATTAGGGCCTGAAGATTTCCTACTACTTTCTGATTGTAGAATAACTTAATACAGGTTTGTAGGAAAGGTTTGACTTCATTTTCAATCTTTTCTTCCACGACAGACTTGGATGAGGACGCACCTGCAGCAGCAAAATCCTTCTTGGCTTCAATAAAATTCTCCTTTTCCTTCTACAGGTTGACTCCTTCCTTCTTTTCAGAGGCCTTTCTAATCAATGGCTCTGCATCAGCCATATTTCCTTCATCTCCTCTGGTGGCAGCACCACTGCGTGTAATTATGTTTACACTTGGATCATCATCGCACGTCTCAGCTTTAACCATTTGTATGTTCTCTGTATGTGTATGTTTTTGCTTTTCCTACATTCTAGCAATTAAAATAGGACAGTCTTCAATTACATGATCAAAATGCCTACAGTACCTGCAAGACTGTCATGCAGGGTTCGAGAAGTTGCACGCATACTATCCAGTGTCTCCACAGTTATAGAAAATTGATTTTCCTCTTCCACGACCTGCGCCTCCACCTCTCCCTCCTTTCCTTCCTCTTGTTGGGGATCCTCCATGCCCAAAGGGAGATTCCAGTGAAGATGGGTCGGCCTGCACACCCTATAGATGTTGGCACTATCTATCATCAGGTCGAATGTGTGGCAATGGTGCTCATTGTGACCAATTGAAGAGAAAAACATATACCATTATTGCTTCAGCTCTGGAACATAACTTCCTAATCGAGGACAATGGTTTTTATTGTTCCTTCCAGCTACTCTATAATCAGCGCACCATAGTGTGGGAGTACCACTCAGCCCTCCAACATCCCTGGGGCACAATGGATTTGTCCCTCCCGCTTGCATGTAATCCGAGAACAAAGTGCACTAATATTTGGTCTATCCGGAACCCTTACAATATATACACCATACATCTGCGCCAACTTCCTTTCCCCTGTCTCTGTGTAGGTTCTGAATATCGAAGTGCATTGCCTCGAACTGATTTTGGATTTGCATAGTTCTGAATTGATCATATTTTATGGGCACAGCTTCCAGTTTCATGGAAACTTCCAGAGCTTCAACCTGAGAATCAATATTCTTTTAATTCATAGGCACATGCATATGTGGCAATAGCATGGCAATAAACCATTCCTTATGCTGCTTATCATCATAGATAAATCCTCCATCGCTGATGGTGCACTTCAGTCGTTGATCGGCCTCCCAAACATATTCATTTGGCTCTTGTTTGATATATTTTGATTCTATCATGCACTGTGAGTAGGACTTCGGCTTTCTGAATTGTTGTTTCAAATCATCCTTAATCTAAGCAATAATGGGATCAATGTGCTAAGTCAAATATCCCATAAACCAATCTAATGCATGAACTTTAAACACCATAGCCATTTGTGCTCTCTTAATAGCATCAGTGTTAAAAAAATTTGCAGTCCATACTGCATTGGCAACAAACCAAAACCTATCCATGTCCTCATCTTTGACACCCTTGAAGGTGGGTAGCTTCATATGCGCAGCCATATCTCCTTCTGGTGGCGGTGGTGGTGGGGTAGGAGATGTCTTACCCCTGCGATTTCAAATGTGGAGTAGCAAGAGGACTACCTCCGGCGCTTATAGCCTCACCACTTGCTATATCATGTCAGGTGAGTTTCTCAAAGGGTTGTATATAGATTTGTCTCCTCTCTTATTAACCCGATAATACTTCCTGTTGCGTGTAGTGCTTTCTAGCTTATCTGGGGTCATTCACTCAGTGTGACTGCAAAAAACACCTTTTTCACACAATGGCATCTTAATCAGCAAAGGCAAAGAGTGTATTAATTTCCCTCTCATTCCTTTGAATAACCTCCTTTCAGCATCAGAATATGACACAAACGGATCTACTGAACAAACCCACCCAAAATGTTGTAAACCCAATGATATACAGTATGGGTGATGGAATTATCAGTCTGCTCTAATTTTTGGATCAACTCGGGTGTCCACTGAGTGACCTTATCGTCCTTCCAGCAAGTTTGGAACTCGGCTAATCTTGACAACCACTCCTGTAATTCTTGCACAAAGGTCAGAAATAAGATCTCGTGACCTCTGTAAAAATATACTTTTGTTTCCAATCTTCAATAGACAACTTCTTACTCATGTTTTTCTTAAGGGAAAATTATTGAATTTGCTTCTCAAACCAGTCTTCTAACTTATGCTTCGATCGCCACCACATCACCCAATCTCTCTCAAAATGATCTCGATCTCGGCAATGGAACCATTTTTTGGCTTGAGGGGCCTTAACCCAGGTTTAGAGTTAAGGTTAGCCAACAAAACCCTCTTACTACCAGCCCTTTTGACAGTGACCTACTTGCACAAGTCAAATTCTCACCCGAAGTAGTATGGGGGGGTGATGGAACCATGTTTCCACACCCTGAGAGAGAATTAAATAATGTGGGTGTCTTCAGATCTATAGCAACAGTGGTTTGACCTTCACAATAGAAACCCTAACCAAAAACCCTAATCAGGCAGATCTAGGTCAGTTTATACAGGTTATCCTACGTGCTCACAGAGAGGGATTTTCAATCCCTTTAACAGTCTTAATACATAACATGCAGGTTTGATAGTAATAGATCTATACATTCAACATTCATATAAGGAAAAAAATAGTTACGCAACCGATCCAAGCATAGATAATGTAGTAAGGGAAATAATACACCGAAACATATCATAAACCAACACAGATGCATTTTATACTCAGAATTATCCCAAAACAATCCTTTATTCATTCATAGTTCATATCATCCTTACAATACTTCAGTTCCACCCGCACACACAGCCAGTGGGGTCCGCACATAGCAGGACTAAGGTCTTCGCGCACATAGCCAGGAGGAGCCTTCTAAACCTGGACACATTCGCTTTTTAGCTCAGATCATCATACCAAACTTACTTCAAACTTAACTATTTTCCTATTTGATTCGATCTACACTCTTATTTATAGCTTTATCCTGGGCTCATCTAAGGTCTGCAAATTGTGGCTTGCGACCCCTATTTCTACCCTTTTTCCCATTACAACTCATGAGGGGCTTTGACCCGCCCCAAAGCCCCTTGACCTGTGCATTTCTTAGCGCACACGATCTAACTTACAAAAAATACTATATTTTTATCCAAAATGCAATCCTAAGGGACCTCGCTCTAACATTGTTATTCATATTATTAGCTTTGGATTACCCTCATTTAAAATGATTGGATAAATGGAAGAATATATATATATATATATATATATATATAGAGAGAGAGAGAGAGAGAGAGAGAGAGAGAGTTGATTGGTCCAAACCATTTATTCCTCTTATTCCAAGTCATAGTCACATATATATTTATATATTTTCAAAATTTAGTTAATTCTAGACATGCACTTATGTTGTCCATTGAATCATAATATAACTATTTTCATTATTCCAACAAATTATCTTTATATATAATCCTATTTGGTTGGTCTAATGATACAACACCAAAGTTAATTTAATGATTTATGTAAGCCATCATTTATCATGATGGACTATAAGGTTTAACAATAATGAAGGTCGATTTAAACACCATTGCATCAACTATCAACTAAATTATACCTACCATGAGAGATATTTTTATTATAATGCATGTGAACAACAACGATACAAATGAGCACAATTCCAATTAGTAATATATGAATAACATATTTACCATTGTATAGGATTTGATAGCCATCAATTACTATTACGATTTATTACCATTAACAGATAGAATATTTGATTACACACATGAGTTATATCCTCTATTAGAGAACTCGTGCATTACTAGATTTTGTGATGGAAGAATGAAAGTGTTACAACTCAATTGTTACTTTGACATAACTACTACTGAAGAGGGCAAGTTATGATGTTGTTTAAGAGTGTAACCGATTGAGTGGTGTTGACTTCTAAACGATTGTGGATATTCCACTAGACAGTTTATCATAACAAATATAATAAATCATAATGAAAATTTGAAATCTATACTATGAGGGTTGTTTTCTTTTGACTTTTAAATTTGTTAAGTTATTGTTTTTACGCATGTAAGTTAGAAAATGTAGAAAATATATAAAAACATAAATATATCACTCATAACCATAATAACATAACATATGACCTAAGAAACCCTTTCAGGAGAAAACGAGGCTAGAAGGTGAGGCTACTCTCCTCTCTCTTTCTCTAAATGGAAATGGGTGCAAGTACAAATAAGTGTTGCAAGTACCATGGTTTGCTACATTATAGAAATTCTCTCTGTTTTTTTATTCCTATACACTTTTCGATTCTACTCATCTATGGAATTAAATTCACTTAAACATAATAAAATGGGCCTTCTCCTCTTAGTGATCCAGTTATAACACAGCACAATAGCATACTAGTCATTATGTTTGACTCTTTAAATTGTTAACTATAGTTAAAATATGAAATATGTTAGATTATTCTTCATCATGATCATAAGGCTAGCCCATTTTTCATGAATAATGGGTTGACATGGCATCTTCTTAAGTCATGGTAGTCAAAACAAGAAGGTCAACTTCTAGGAAACATAATTTTACATATAGACTTCAACTAAGGTGATTCTTGCACCGATGGAAAGGTATATGTGTGTCGAATAGTGTTAGGGATTTCTTTCTTAAGAAAAAAAAAATTACCCCAAAAAAAACTCCATTTAATTCTTCAAACTACTTCTACAAGTTTTTAGACCAAAATTCACCAAACTAGGACCTACCGGTAAAAAATTCCCTATGAGTTTATTCCTCCACTTTTTCCACTTTAAAAGAATCAATATGGATTAAAGTTAATATAATGATCCTTTCTAGATTAGGTGTATTTCACTTGTAATTGGTAAGTTGGAGAGGTTATTTATCTAGCAATATAATGCAATGGAGTCAACAGTAAAGTATCAGTTATTACAAATTTATAATGAAGACTTCTTGTTAAGGATCAATAGTGATTAACACCAGCCTAGTATTTAAATTCCTCGAATATATATTAATTCATATTACATCTCTATGGTGATTAAAATTGACCTATTGTTTAACTTTATTTTATTGATCTCTCTGCCCAAAAACCAAAGGATGGTAAGTTAGGTTCCTTTCATTTTGGTTTGGGTTATTAATTCTTGGATTTACCAAGGATTAAATGGTTGATAGGTTGGGTTCATCAATAGTATTATTGATCGAACTTTGTTTTCTATTTTGTTCCAAGTATGCCCCAATCAAGTACTTACAGGCGTATAAAATCTAATCGATCCTTGGGGGAATCAAATTTCCTTGATAAGGTTATCATCTAATTGGTAAGTTCTACACATGTGTAAATAGGTATTCAATTCAAGGAAACTAAAATTTCTAGTGACATTTTCATTTCTTGTTGTTTAAAATACACTTTTGAATCCACAAATGGATTCAATACCTTGAAAAACCCATGAGCCATTAGATCTTTGTAAAATAAATAACTTAAACTTATGATATTTAAAAATTTGTACCATATTTTGGGAAAAAATAACCAAGGAAAATCCCTAGAAAAAACGATTTCATTTATTAGTTATACTACACGTATGTTTAATGCATATTATAACGAATAAACGGAATGGTTTTTTTTGGTCGAAATCCATAAATATAATTTATAGTATGATTGTGATATCTTGTTGTTTAAATTACACTTTTGAATCCATAAATGAATTTATCGTCGTGAAAAACCCTTGAGCCCTCAATATTTTCAAATAAAACAACTTAAACTTATCATTTTTAAAAATATGTATCGTATTTTGTGAAAAAATAACTAGCAAAAATGACTCGGAAAAAGCCATTTTGTCTAATATTTAGACAAAGTGAAAGTTTATGGCATAGTCTAACTAATAGATGAAATGGATTTTGTCTAATATTTAGACAAAGTGTAAGTTTATGGCATATTCTAACTAATAGATGAACTGGATTTCTATAAAATAATATATATAAATGCTTTCTTGATTTATTAAGTTCCAAATTTGCTATGAATCCCTCTAGTATATATATTTTTTCAGAATCCTATATTCACCCTATAGTATTGATACTTGCCCTTATTTATGGGATAGACTATTTAGTTTCTTTTCTTTGAGTTAAATTAGAATTGCATGCAAATAAGTAGAAAAATCCTAAAGAAAAAAATTTATATGATTGTTAATCTCTCTTAGTAGAGCACACACTCTTCAGGTGGCTGATTGAGCTCACATTTTAGTTAGAAAAAATGTCATCCTAAAAAATTGTATTTCTCTTACGAGTTTGCATCTGGGTAATTTCCCCCCTTCTTGTTGTTGTTGTAAGAAATATTTCCAAACACCAATAGTTGGATATAATTAAATAATAACTAAAATTAGATATTTAGAATACTTAGATTAGATTAGTGTTAGGTCATATATTTTCCTTTTTTTATTAGTTTAATTATTTTCTTAGGTTAGATTAGTATAGGAAAATGGGCCTATATTCTAGTAAGTATCACCACACCAAACAAATAGGGGTCTAATTGGATCCCTAATTAGGAGGTATCTCCCTTGTTACATGTGGAATATTTTCGTCTATCAACAATTGATGCTAGGATGAGAGTCGTACTAACAATTTGGCCGAGGTATGGAGTTATTCATTTTGAATGCATTTAACTACTCATGGCTCCTCTCCAAATTTCCATTTTGGAACATGATTTTAGTTCATGTCGGCCTACTAAAAGAATTCCCAAAAGGACAGACGATTCCTTGTCAAGGTTAAAATTCAATGGTGGCAAAATAATGTATGTTATTGATCATCTTTGTGAAATTATTTGTAAATGTTGTATAAATTATACAATCATATGTATATCAATGGATTCAATCCGATCTAAAAATTTACTAAATCTAGATACTGAATCGCTTCTACAAATAAATTGCGGAAATTAAACACAATCGCCAATCACATGAAGCAAAGAAAGAATCAAATCAAACCACAACACAGATAATTTCTTGGGGAAATCTTGCTGCTCAAAACCCCTCTATCTTCTATTGTATATTAACCATGCAATCATGAAACAATTACAATGCACTCTTCTCACAAGAGTCTCCTGCACTCTGCGTCTCACATTGTCGTGGACAAAACTAGCCAACACTTAGCCAATTCTCAACCTCTAAACAGCTTGCCTTTCTTGCGCAATTCCGATGAATGAAATCCCTATTCTTTAGTAATTTTGGCCTTCCTAAATTGTGCAAGGATCATGGGCACTCCAATGGATGTCTGGTTGCATGCAAGCAACCTACTAATCACACAAATGATAGTTAACCTCCTTTCACCTTTGTCTCAACTGGGTCTCCACTGGAACTGACATGCATGCAGCTATTAATAGTAAATCATCAGTTGCATGGAAAATCACTGATTGTGAATTAAATAATATTTAATTCACTTGAGCTCTCACTAGTGCAACAAACAGTTACAACTAGTTCAACTAACTCTAACTCACCTAACTAATTTTACTAATTACACATGAATTAAACTAATGCACCAACTTCAATTTGAACTCCATAACTAATAGAATTACTCTGCATGTCTCACCAACCACCCTCAACTAGAAATACATGAGCTAATTGAGTTTATCACACTCAGTTAAATGTTACAAGTGATCATGAGATAAGATTACATTTTATTGTCCAATTTAATTAAGGGAAAATTAAATTAGACACTGCACCAAATTAATTAATTAATTTGGCCCACACTAGTGTGTGTGCTACAATTTATTGGTGGAATTAAACACTCCCTCTTAACAAGAAAGGTATTATCTATCACCCTAATCCTGCCTCTATGATATTTGAATTTGCTCCTGGTGAGTGCCTTCGTAAGAAAAGTTGCTTCCTGATCTTCCGTGGGAATGTACTGAAGTAAAATTATGCACCTCTGAACACAATCTCTGAGATGGTGGTACCAGATGTCTATGTGCTTGTAACTATCATGAAACACCGGATTAACCGAGATTTTAATGCAACTCTAGTTATCACAATGTATCACTATCGAATCTATCTGAGAACCAAACAAACCAAACAGGATCTTTCTCATCCAGATGGACTCACATGCATCTTGACTTTCTGCCATGAACTCTTCCTTAGCTCAATTGAGTGCCACATATCGTTGCTTCCTGTTGTACCAAGAAACTGATGTCGATCCTATGTTGAAGATCCCTCCTGATGAGCTCTTTCTGTCTAATGGATTGCCTGCCCAATCTACATCCGTGAAGCCTTGAAGCTACACTCCCTTTGTCTATCTGTACCATAATCCATACTCTGTAGTGCCCCTAAGATATCTCAAGACATGCTTCCCCGCCTTCCAAAATATCTTGGTGGCTTAACCATAGCTTGACTCAGCTGGTTAACTACGTAGCAAATGTCTGGTCTGGTGTTCACCAAGTACATCAGTGAACCCACTAACTGCCTGTAGACAGTAGCTTCCACTACCTCTCCTGAAGTAGCATCCTCTTTCCTATGATTTCCTAGAAGAGGAGTGTCCATGCGTTTACATCTCTCCATGTGAAACTTACCCAGTATCTCTTTGTCATACTTTCCTTGAGAAACAAAAATTTCACCATCCCGCTGCCATATTTCCAAACCAAGAAAATAGTGAAGGAGTCCCATGTCCTTCATTTTGAACACCCTTTCAAGATCCTCCTTTCATGATTTTATCAGCTGCTCATCACCTGTCAAAATTATATCATCAACATAAATTACGATAATCAAGAACTTGCCATTAACCACAATCTGGTACAGGTTTGCATCTGCTTCACTTTTGGTGAAGCCCAACCCAGTGAAATAGTTGTCAATCTTAGTGTACCAAGCACGAGGTGCTTGCTTCAGCCCATACAGTGCTCTCCTGAGTCAACACACATGCGACTCATGGTCAAAGATCTCGAAACCTTATGGATGCTCTATGTACACTTCTTCCTCAATAACTCCATTGAGAAATGTAGTTTTCATATCCATCTGATGAATGCGCCACCCCATCTGCACTGAGAGTGCAAGGATAGATATAATGGAAGAGTACCTCGCGACTAGTGCGAAAGTCTCTTCATAGTCGATCCCCTCAACTTGTGAGAATCATCGGGCCACAAATATAGCCTTTTACTTCTCTACACTCCCATCAGTATCTTGCTTCACCTTATAGATCCATCTAGATCCAACCACTGATTTTTCGACCGGTCTTGGGACAATCTCCCATGCACTGTTCTTGACAATGGAGTCATACTCCTCTACCATAACATCAACCCAAATTGGTTTTTGCACTGCCTCCTAAAAGGAATATGGTTCTGTCACAATACACTTTCTCATAAGAACCATGTATCCAGTTAACCTGTCTGGAGAATGTCTCTCTTTGCGCAGTGAATTAGGGGCTCCTACATTCTCTGTTGCATCAAGTCTCAATCTATCAGCTTCCGTGGTGCGCCTTCTACCATCTCTAGTGGACGGATCTGCATGAGTGTTTTCTTCCACTCCATGATCCTCTACATGTGGTTTCTCCACATCTTGAGGTTCATTCTTTGGAACCAATAGTTCCTCCTCTGCATGCAAATCTTACTCCCTCCCAAGGGACAATCGCATGACTTTCTCCTCATCAAATTTTATAACCCACCGCACAACATTCATTATGTTGTTTTGAAAATACACTCAATAGTTGTGGGGAGTATCAGTGTACCCAAAAAAAATCCCAATCTCAGTTGTTGGTTCCAGCTTCTTCCTGGTGTATTTGGTCACTTGCACATAAAGAGATGAGCCAAAAGTCTTAAAATGTGAAACATCAGGTTTCTTACCAGTAAAATCCTCTTCTAGTGTACTCATGCCAAGTATCTGATGAGGACAATGGTTTTGTACAAATATCGTTGTGTTGCATGCCTCCACCCATAGATGCAACTGTAGGCCCTAATCATGTAACATCGCTCGTGTTGCACCCACAATTTTCTGTTCTTTCTTTCTGCGACCCCATTCTACTGTGGGTTATGAGGCACGATCAGTTCTCTTTGAATTCCTTATTTGCTGCAGAAGTTATTGAATTCATTGGAGATGTACTCACAACCATTTTCGCTCCTAGGAACCTTCACATGCTTCCTCGTGTCTTTCTCCAGCGGTGCTTTGAACTCAAGAAACATTGAGAACGTCTGATCTTTCTTCTGCATGAAGTAGATCCAGCACTTTCAAAGAAAATTCATCAACAAATATCACATAGTACTTATGCTTTGATGTTGAAGTAGTAGATAATGGTCCACACACGTCTGAGTGAACTCTCTCAATGTTATTTGAAGCTCGGTTCTCCTTCTCAAGAAAAGTAGCCTTTGCATACTTCCCTATATTACATCTCTTGCATGTGTCTGACTGCGCAAGTGTACCATTGGGAAGACCCGTAGAAATCCGTTGCATGACCTTCAAGGCTCTGTGGTGTAGATGGCCCAATATTCTGTGTCATAAATAACCCTCATCATGGTTCACCACTTTGTCTGCCTTACCCATCAATGTTGTGCATCCATTTACAATATTTATAGAGATTCTTAACTCGAATCCCAATCTTCTTGGCTTGTCCTGTTGTTTTGTGTCACAGGAAATATTTTCCTTCACTAAAAACAACATTGCCTCTATCCTCCAACATTGCAACTGAGACTAAATTTTTCTTCAAGCCTGGTACATGCATTACATATTTTAATTAAAAGGGTTTACCTGAATTTCTCTGGAAGGTAATTGTACCAATCTTGGTAGCACTGTATTGCCTGTCATCACCCATTTCTATATGCATCTGGAGGTCCTTCTCCCCCAAGCTACTGAAAATTTCGTTGTCTCCCGTCATGTGAAAGGAAGCACCACTATCCAAGTACCACACTGATCCCATTGCACTTGACACCATGCATGCAATGAGTGATAATTCAAGCTAAAATTGAGAGGCTAAAGCCTCACCAGCTGCAAATCCTAAAGCCTTCTTGTTCTTCTTCTTTTGTGGACAATTAGTGGCATAATGTCCATGCTCATGACAGTGAAAACACTTCACTCTGGACATGTCACGCTTCTTTCCATCTTTACCAGACTCGAATTTGGAATGGAATTTATTTCCTTTCCCATTCTTTGCCTTGGAAACCAAAGCACAATATTCTTCATCTTCATTCTTATATTAAGATCCATCCCTGTTATTCTTCCTGAATTCTTCTTGCACCAAATCCGACCAAAGTCTTTCCCAATCTGGCAACTTTTCCCTTCCATTGACAAAGTCCTGATAACTATGCCAACTCTTGGGAAGTCCTAGAAGAGCTAGGCTCACCAAATCATCATTAGCGACAGTAATTTTGACATTCCCAAGCTCATTCTGACATTGGACAAACTTTGTTAAATATTTCGACATGGATTCACCTTTATCCATTTTGATCTTCCTAAGTTTATCCTTCAGTGCAAATTTTCTATGATCATTCCTGCTCTGAAATAGATTTGTCAAATCTTTCCACATTGCATATGGTGTCTCTTTTCCATGGAGACTTGAGACAATGTGGTCTCGTACTCCCTCCAATAAGATCCTCCTCGCCTTTGCAACCTTCTTTTGTCAGGCATCAAGATCTGCAACATCTACTACAACGGGTTTGGGAACATCATTTTCAATGAATTATTTCAACCCATTGTCCTCCATTACTGTCTCCATCCTGTCTTTCCAAGAAATATAGTTATATCTACCCTCGATTTCATACTCCAATCTGAAGCCATTGAAAGCCATTTCGATCCTGATTCACCTGTCGCACCAAGAATACTTTTGCAAGTTCAAATTCTATTCAGTCACAAACTCAGATTCTCCTCCACTATAGTTATTTCTTGTTCTTTGATACCATGTAGAAATTATAAAAACATATTTATATCAATGTATTAAATCCGATCTAACAATTTACTAAAACTAGATACTGAATCGCTTCTACAAATCAATTGCGGAAATTAAACACAAACGCCAATCACATGAAGCAAAGAAATAATCAAATCAAACCACAACATAGATAATTTCCTGGGGAAACATTGCTGCTCAAAACCCCTCTATATTCTATTGTATATTAACCAAGGAATCATGAAACAATTACATTTCACTCTTCTCAAAAGAGTCTCTTGAACTCTTTTAACTGTCTCACATTGTCTTGGACAAAACTAGCCAACACTTAGCCAATTCTCAACCTCTAAACAACCTACCTTGCTTGCACAATTCCTGATGAATGAAATCCCTATTCTTTAGGAATCTCGGCCTTCCTAAACTGCGCAATAATCATGGGCACTCCAATGGATGTCGGGTTTCATGCAAGCAACCTACTAATCACACAACTGATAGTTAACCTCCCTTTCACCTTTGTCTCAATTGGGTCTCCACTGGAACTGACATGCATGCAGCTATTAATAGTAAAACATCATTTGCATGGCATATCACTGATTTTGAATTAAATAATATTTACTTCACTTGATCTCTCACTAGTGCAGCAAACAGTTACAACTAGTTGAACTGACTCTAACTCACCTAACTGAGTTAACTGATTACACATGCATTAAACTAATGCACTAACTATAATTTGAACTCCATAACTAATAGAATTACTCTGCATGCCTCACCAACCACCCTCAACTCGAAATACATGAGCTAATTGAGTTTATCAAACTCAGTTAACTGTTACAAGTGATCATGAGATAATATTACATTTTATTGTCCAATTTAATTAAGGGAAAATTAAATTATACACTGCACAAAATTAATTAATTAATTTGGCCCACACCAGTGTGTGTGCTGCTAGGACCCATTGATCCCACACTAGTGTGTTTGCTGCAATTTATTGTTGGACTTCAACAAATTTAAACCTTTTGGAATATATAATGAAAATTAATTATGCGGGTTATTCACTCTCAATTTCAAATAAAAAATCAAGATATGGTTCAAAGCATTGCCAGTAAAATATATTCATTCATGAAACCAATTCATGGAAGTATATCTCATTTCTCATCAAAATTATAATTATAATGAATTATGTTAAGAAATGGATAATATTTGTATGCATGAAAATGAATCTATTGATGAATTCCCTTCAAAATGTATCTTACTTTGCTACAGATTTCACATTGAAGATCTACCCTTTGAGGAAGATGTGGTAGAATTGTTTTGTGCTCATGTTTATCCTACTAATTCACATGATGAAGAGAATGATGATAAATATGACATATATCTTACCCAAGATATGCATGTTACTAAATACATTGATCGATTAATTAAATTGGTTGTATATCTAATGTTATCGATCCAATTAATAATGTTGAAATTGTTTCACAATCGCACACATTAAGTTCATTTTTTACACACGTTCTAGAACTAGAAGATGATTCTATGGATTGAAATATTATTCCTAGAAAATTTTTTGAAACTCCCATGAATGCCTCTTGTTTGGAAATAAATTTGGTAGAAATAGACTTGATAAATGTTTTTCAAATACAATATCTAAATAATGGACATGTTAATAATGCCTCATCTTTAGAAACTAATTTAGGACTATTTCTTATTTTTTTAACACAAAATTTATCTTTTAATCATAACTTATGAAATAATTTTATGGAAAATTATTTAATACAAATCATTATAATTATTTAATCCAAATGGAAGCATCTAATTATTTACACTCTGAAAGTTATTATTTTATGTATCCTGATTTGTTTTCGAACCATGATTCATATAATGAAAACTCTGTTGATATTCATGCTAGAATCCTTATTTGGACTAATTCATGTTTTAGTGAAAAGGAAAAATTTGAAAATCAAAGAATTAATGAGGTTTATTTTAAGATAGTTTAGGATGATGAAGCTAAACAAGATCTTCCTATTGACATCAATCATGAATCTTGTCCATATTTATTTAATTCATTTTATAATATTTATAACTCTAATCTTTTTTGTGACTTGGAGGAAAGGGAAGTTATTTTTTATAATTATTTTGGTATTGTTGACATTGAATCACTTAACCCTATGGTAATTGCTATGACATGTTCTCATGTTATCAATTATAAGCTGCAATCTCATGCAGTGCAAAGTGAGATACATCAATATTCAATTAACTATAACAAACTCTCATTTTGTTTCCCCCGAATATAGAAATGATGATTTCCCTCCAAAAGAAATATTTTCACATGAGAACAATTCGGATGTTACAGTTCAATTTTACAATGACGTATGTTTTGTTCCTTAGAATCCATTATAATTATTCAAAGATATTCATTTTAATATTTCATCCGATAGTGGTTTTGAAAAAATATCTTTGAAACAATTTCTATCACCTCTTGGTGATAATGTACATTTTGTAAATAGGCACTTAAATTTCATAAAATATTAGTATGATAATTGTTTCAGTATTGATTGTATGCCTTATAAGTTAGTGGATCGTGATACATTATCTTGTCTAATTATTTCTTTCCAAATTTTTGGAAATCTAAAAGATGAACACTAGAGGATCTCTAAAGAAAATGAAACACAGTGATTTAAAATAATGCCTCATCATTTTTATTTATATTTTAGAATTAATAATATCATTAATTTTAATATTCTTCCACAAGCTCCAATACTTCAAATTGCTTCACAAGATATTTACCAACTATCTGTGAACACTTCACAACCATAACCATTAATAGGTTTTCAGCATTAATTCCAATGACCCAAATAAAATCTGGTTAGAAAAAAACATTCAGGTTATTATGGTATAATATTTTATTATTTTACGTATAGTAAATAATACCATCAATAATAGCATTTTTCTACACAATGTGGTGCATGAAATTGCTTCAAATCACTCCCAGCAGATACCCAATCCACCAATATTTTTCTTCCAATGCTTTCATGTTTACTGTAATTAATTTCAACGATTAGAATGTTGAATAAGGAAATATTATTTATCAAAAAAAATAGAATGATGTATTTAAAAATGAATAAAAACAAATAAATAAAATTGAAATTGAAATAACAAAGACCAACTAATAAGTAAAATTGTATAATGATATATTCTAGGTCAATCAAAAGTTTGGTAAAAAATGAACAATAAGGAATCAAAGGGATAAATGAAAGTTAAGACTAAGCACTTAACTAACAAAAATCTATAATAAAATATAATAAAAATAAAAATAAATAAATACTAAAGAGTAAATCAAGGACAAGAACAATAAATTATTTAAGAAAAAACAATTGATTCACATTAAGTAAAGTAACTCGAGAGAACCAAAATCGTGGAATTATATATATATATATATATATATATATATGGAACCAAAATTGTGGAATAAAATTAAAATAAAATATGCAAAGGAAAAGTCTTAAAAAAGGGGAAGATATTAAAATAATGAGAGGATAATTATAATATAAAAATGAAACTAAAACATTAAAAATAATCTAAAAAATATTAAAATAATTTAACTGACTATTTATTATTTATTAATAGTAAAAATCAAATTTTAGAGGCATAGATGAAAAAGAAATTTTTTAAAAAGATTAAACAATATTCTATTTTCTTCAGCTTTGAAGGGGAATTCTATGAAAAAACTAGTGGTGTTTCCATGGGTTCTCCCATTTCCTTTGTAGTGGCTAATATGTTCATGGAGGACTTTGAGTCTAAATCTTTGGCCTCAGATCAATATAAACCAAAGCTTTGGAAGATAATAATGGATGACACCTGCATCATCTGGCCTCATGGTCAGGAAAAGTTGGATCTCTTTCTCTAATATCTTAATAATCAGTCTAGCTCCATAAATTTTACTATGGAATGTGAAATCAATGGGAGACTAACTTTTCTTGACATACATATTTCAAAAAAGGATGATGGTTAATTCTCACACCAAATTTTTTGGAAGAAAACTCATTTCCCTACTCAAAAGCTAGGTATTCTCAACACTTTAGCTACTCGTGCATTTAGAGGTTCTAATGATAACCACCTTGATGATGAGAAAACCCATCTCCTTAATGTTTTAAAAAATAATGGTTATAATAAGCACCAATATCTCAAGGTTTTCCTTAAATTTGACAACGATTCTAAGATTAAAATAGAACCCAAAGATTGGATTTCGGGGGTGCACCTTCTTTTTACCCAAGGGACCACAGAAAAGATTGTGATGATCCTAAAAAATCATAGGGTTCCCCCAAACTTTGGGCCCCCAAACACCATTCAAATTTACCTAATATATGTAAAATACTCAGTGTACCCTAATAATATGAAAGGTGTTTATGTAATACCATGTTCATGCAGGACACCCTACATTGGTGAAACTAGCCCCTCAATAAATCAAAGGATTCATGAGCATGTGGCTAACATCAAACATAGGAGGAATCGCTCCTCGCCATTGGAAAAACATGAAAAAAAAAAATAACACCACATCTGCATTGAAGACGCCTAGGTCATTGCAATTATAGATCAATTCCATCACCGTAAGTTTAGGGAGGCTATAAATATTGAAAGGAGGCAAAGAAATCTGAATAGAGATGATGGTTAGAAAATTAGCAGTTGTTGGGTCCCTTCCCTTTATTCTTGAGTTTCTATTTTTCTCCTTTTTGTTCATTCTATTGGGAAACATACTGAGAGGGGGGGGTGAATCAATATTTTAAACTCACTTTTGACTTTTCATTTTCTTAATATGATTTATATATGTTATTTTTCTTTATGTAACTAGCATATGTATGCAACTTCAGTGAAAGCATCAGCATATATCTAGTTAACCAATTCTTCATAAGTTCCATCAAATCTTTATCTTTAACCAGTGCATTATTAGTTTCATCAGACATATAGTATGCAGTAAAGAAAAAAATAAACCATCACACATAAGAAACATAACAACACATGAGAACACCAGGATTTTAGGTGGAAACCCAATGTGGGAGAAAACCACTGCTCTTGTCGTCTATGCCTTATTTCTTATTATATAAACAGAATATTATTCCAATATTGTACCAGCACAGACTCTTACCAGTACATAGGCACCCACCTACATAAGGCCGCAACCTTCTCTCATTCTCCAGCACCCACTGGAAGGGAGTTATACCCCGCTGATCTCATTTACCAACTTCTACCTTAAGAGAGCCCCTACCCCCTAAAAAATTTACCAGCTACTACTGGAAGGAAACTTTGACTCCCTCACTGAAGGATCCAACCCTCGCCACCTCTTATGGACCATGTTCATAATATTTAATATTGGATCCACTTGACTCAAAACATCAAAACCTGTAGGTCGCCTTTCATCAAATTTTCAGACTGGACCCACACCCATAATTAAGCACAAAAACAACTGAAAATTGAATCTGAAAGACAATCACTTAAACCAAATAAATCACTGTAATATCATAAAACCAATCATTGAATCTTAATCAACCAAAACAATTCCATAACTGATATGCATCATACCAATGCACAATCACTCATAAGTGTAACAAGCCATACATTTTTAATCATCACAGAAACATAGTGTTGTTCCTTCAAAACTTTATTAGACATACATCAAAATGTATACGCTACTATTCAGAAGAACACTTGCATATATATGTGTTCCCTCAACACAAGACCTGTATACAGATCTCAAATAATTGACTACTGCATCATGAATCACTGCAACACTAAAGTAACCATTAAATCAAGTATTGAACTATTCTCAGATCATTGAACCAATCACAGATCACCAAATTGTAGCATCATTACTAACCAATATTCCAATCATGAACACCCAACCCAATCAACACTCTCAAACATAGATTAGCATGATCAAGACTTCATTGACAGGTAGTAATAAATAAATAATGCATCATCAAGTGTAAACATCAAGCATCAATTCAAACCCTAGTTTGTATACGCTTTTTCCACATGGCATATTTGTGTATGTATGTTCTTACCATACACAACACCTGCATATAGATATTCCCATACTGAAAAACATTTTGCAAAATATATACTCGGCCCTACTGAGACAGATCTGTGTATGTACACGGCTATTCCAAAATATACCTTCATATAGATCTGAAAACTTTTGTTGTAACCATAATTTCACTTTTCACAACCTTTACTACAACTTCTGAATATTTAGATCACAATGTCATTATAATTACAGATTCATCATTATTAGTTACTTTTACATTTTCAACAAGTAAATTAATCAAGCATATATGTCAACATACTTTCAATCTTTCAGATCAGAGTCTTCTCCTTGCTCCCCAATGCATACCTATTCTAAATCATATCACACGTGTATAACCCATTACTTTCACCCTTAACATTTTGATATCCATATCCTTATATATTTTTAGCCTTAGCCAATAGCTTAAATAAATCCATAGGTAACATCATTAGTATTCTTTGACGGGATCAAATAATCATTATCACTCTAATTACTATGGGCCAATACCATGGTAATGACCCCTGGTATCCAAAATACCATGTTGCGTATTTTGTATGCGAAATTAACTAACAAGACATGTGTATGTACGCGACCTTGCTTCTCACGACCCATGTATACTTTCTCAAACTTCATATTTAACATGCATTTGTCTATGAATTTTCGTTTCTATGTTCATCACATATGTATCATTTGTTCCAATCTACAATAGTTCCACATACATCATGATATCACAATGTTGACATCTTCATTAAGTAGGTTTACTTCAAGGACAACACATTAGCCATAATGCCAACAATATCCCCCTTTGGACTTGATGGTGACCGCTTTGGTGTTTGGTCACCACCTGTAAACACTTGCAACCATACCTCCAAATACCAAGACTTCTCACCAAGATTCTCTTCAAGAATTATTATCCAAACACAAAGCTTCTCTCCCCCTTTGACATCAAGGGCAAACAGTTGAACTAGGATGAAATGAAGGCTTCTCTCCCTCTTTGTAGAGAGGATCGTTGTAGGCCTGATCTACTAAATATCAAAACTACATATTGACCATTCTCTACCTAATAATATGTTGAACCTTTTTAAGATATTCAATAGCGTACAATACTTTATGATCCTATGACCAATGACTCTATGCTCCCATGAATACATCAATTACCCAACCTATTGGGTTTATATAGGATCAAAATTATACATCAATTTCTCAACATAATGGATTACATACATGACATGACCTGATCCTTATAGCCCATACATGACTGAATTTTACAATGATTTACCACATTAGTCTTTCAATGACCTTTACATCAAGAGACATATATGAAACTTATAACCAAAACCAGAGACAATTTTGAGGTAGCGAGATCATGATAGTCATGAGAAACCATCGTATACCATATATGAACCTGAAGCATGAACATTTGATCGTAGCAACATAGAGGAAACATGAAAATCCTCATCATAAAGAGGTTATGTAAGATAAGGCAATGTAGCATCAATATTTCCAACTTCATCAACATGTGACCAAATATGAAATGCTTAATCCAAGCATCTTCAATAAATTGTAGTATAAGCATAAGAAGGTGTAGTGAGGTTCTATCAGCAACTCGTCCCCTTTACTTTAAGTCATCAAGGTCAACATGCTCTCTCCTCATATATAAAGATTTACAATCAACGAGCATCAAAGACATATTAATTTCTTGCATCATATAGATATTATTTATGATGCATCAACAACATATGTGAAAACAAAAAGTACCTCCAACATCACAAGTCATATAATTGATCAGCAGCATCGTATCTTCAAGCTTTAACAATAAATTTACCAAAATTAAGAAATATATAGGCATCATCCATATCTTCATCGTATGCATCCCATGCATCAATGATGACATAATAGCAATATATCAATGTTAAAAAATAGTGATTGAATCATAAACTCATCATCATCAACCAATACCAACAGCAACCATAGCATACTCATCCTCTTCATCAGTTGTATCAACTACTTCACTAAGTGCAACTCAAGGAACATAAGTTCATCATATCTGATATATGCCTCATTGATAACTAATGACAGAATGAGAGAAACATATATATTCTCATTAATGCCAACAAACTGTGAGTAAAACATCAATTCATCACAAACACCATCATTTAGCAAGTAGTGCTCAAGAAAACATAATTCCAACAATGTACTATTAGAAGCATAACATATGCTCCCCCTGAACCTATGCCAACTATTCATCATCAAATTTTATCATATCTAACTCATCAATAAGCAAGTGTGTGAAAGAATAATTTCATTAGTAGCAATAGCATAATTCTTGAAACAACTCATAACCTCATCATTCCTAAGCATCATATAGGCATCACTAATAGTCCGCAACAAAATAATGTCAGAACCAGAAATCCAATAAACAACTGATAAAAACATATGAGAGTCTCCCCATGAATTTGTGCCACTTTTTATTCATCACTGAGAAATATATGTGACTTCTTAGATCAAAACTTGTGTATATACATGATTGACCTTCATGATATCTGGATACAAAAAGTAAATTGGTGATTCTTTATAGTCAAATCTCCCCCCGATATTGTAATTTTTGTTCTTGTTCATTTTTACTTCGCCAAATGCAATTTCAGTACAATAAATATCACCAAAATAATATCAAACCAAAATAGGGAATCATCATCAATATATTCATGCATAGCTCCCCTTGAGATAATGCATCATTGATCCTCTGGACCTGATAATCATCACATGTTCTTCATGAGGTTATGTACCTCACATTCACTACTGCAGACACTATATCAAGAAAAATACACTGTAGTGGGGACCATCATCTTTTATTCGAAATCTAAATAAGATGAATTTTCCCTCTCATTTCTTCCTGAGTTCTTCTTTACTAGAACATATAATTTATCTGGATTTATGTATCCTCTTGTTATAACCTTTCCATTTTATTCATCTATAACCTTGCCTTTAGTTGATGTAAACAGAATAATACATCCTTTGTCAGCTAATTTACCTACACTTAGAATATTTTTCTTTAGCCCTTGAACTAAAAATACATCAGTTGCTTTTCTATAATTATCAAGTTTGGCTCTACCTTTTCCTAAAAAAATTGTCGGAGCGTTATTCGATGAATATCTTTACCATATTTATTTTTCTTGAGAGATTCAAACTCATTATTATCTCCATTCATGTGATGATAGCATCCTTTGTCTATGTACCATTCATATTCATCTTCAAATGAGCAAAGAGTTAGGCCACACCTTATTTGTTCCTCTTCCTTTTTCTTAGTATGAGAAGTGTTGGTGGATCCATATTTTTCAGATCTTTTGGTAACAATATTCTTGTTTGGTTGCTTCCATTGTTGTCTGTGAGAATCCATTGACTTATTATTGCCTTCTTTTTCTACATACCCAAAATTGTTACAAGTATAACATCTTACGTGACCAGAAAATGGTGCAGAGGAATCATAATATTTTTATTTCATATTCCTTCTTTTGCAATCAATAGCTTTGTGGCCAAATATCTTGCAAGAAAAACAATATACCTTAAGGAAATGGAGTTGAATATCTTCGTGTGAAGTGGCTATTTTCTTGAGACCAAAAAAATCTACTTCTACAATTCACTGCAATATATCTATAGTTATGACATATAAAACATTAAACATCATTGATCAGAGGAGATAATTGATTAATATTTCTATTATTGGGAGAAAATTATTTCCTTTGAAAAAAAAAATTCCTTGGATTTCGATCTAGTTGACTTATTATCTCTTTAATAATTCCATACTTTGCATTGTTATCCTCCAAGTTCCTTACACAAGCTTGTGAGCTAGATTCTCCTTTTACAATTTCATGAAAGCCAAGACCAGATTTAATGGCAGGAGACCTTTGGCTACTAAGAATGTTATCCAAAATCTTAGTATTATCTTGAAATCTCAATTGCTTATCCTTTTCTGCTAACTTACCTTCTACAATACTTACCTCAACCTATTTTTTACCCCTAGTCTTTTCCAATTGAGTTTTCAACTCAATGATCTCCTTTTTAAGCATGTTTTCGTGTTCTTCAAATACTTGAAGAATCTCCTCATATCATTTGTTTGAATTTTCAAGATCGGTTTTGAGAGAGATGATTTTTGCTTCAATACCTTCATAGTAATTGGTTCTTTCTTTAAGCTCCTCGGTTGTTGTATCCTCTTCACACACTTAATTAATTAATGACGCTACTTCATCCTCCAATTGTTGAAATTGATTTTCCTTTTCCTTATACTGCTTCCTCATTCCTTCTTTAATTTTTCTTCCTTCTTCCAACTGATTTTTTAACCTGATAATCTCTTCTTTTTAGGTACATTCCCTTTCATCAAATAGTTGTAGTAACTTTTGATGATCTCTATTCTCATATGTTAACCTTTTAATTTCTGCTTCTAGGGCCATCATTTTTTAATCTGATTTTTCTACACAATGACTATATTCACTTTTACCCAAGAGGGAAATATCAATTGATTCATTATCATCATCACTACATAATATGGAAAACGTGAAATCATTTGTACAATGGTTATTAATCCCACAATTAAGACAAGAATCAATACATGGTAGCTGCTCATTACTATCTTCACTATCTTATCCATTCTTAATGAATAGAAAGCGGGGTGTTCCTGTAGCTAAATATTTTTTTACGTATCAATAACTAAATCGGATATATCACTCTCATTTCCCACAATTTTCTTGAACTAACGTATTCCTTTGAGTTTCCTTTTTCTTTTGCTTCTTTCCCATCATCCTCGATCCACTTCAAGCAGTCAACCTTCAATTGGAGTGACCTACTCTGATACCAATTGTTATGAAAAATACTAAGAAGGGGGGTGGGGGGGTTGTGAATCGGTATTTAAACTCACTTTTGACTTCTTTTTTCTTAATTTGATTTCTATACACTATTGTTCTTTATGCAACTAGCGTATTTACATGACTTTAGTGAAAGAAAATAGTGTATATTCGGTTAATGAATTCTTCATAAGTTCCATTAGATATTTATCTTTAACCAGTGCATTATTAGTTTGATCAGACATATAGTATGCAGTGAAGACCAGATTCTACTTTCTGGTTGAATAATTTTACTATTGTCAAGAAAATCGTTTGCTTTATTGGATGATTGGGATTTGATTTCACATTTTCAAGCAATGTATTACTGACTATTGGCGAGGAGTAGGGTGCTATGCACATTTATGTGGATTCGCATATCCGTATTTCCAATCTTAACATCGTTTTCTACTATCTAGTTCAAGAATTTGAGCATTGTTGAACATTTTTAATAGAGAAATGGGAACTAATTACATTGTACGAGAATGTATTTCAATGAACTACTTTTTTCAGGTTCTATTTTTTGTATTATTTTATTTACTAATATTATTTACTATGTTTTGATTGTTATGTGTATTCTATAACTATTCATACAATATTACAACTTGGTTACGTAAGATAATCGATGAATCATGTTTTAGTGACACTCTTGTTAATTAATGGAGTATATAATGACAGTTTTATTTGTTTACATTATTAAGTAATCTAGTAACGGTGCATTTCTCGTTACTTGCATTGTCAAGCAATCTTAACATTACCTTATACATTTTGATTGAAGAATTTGACTATTTTCAAAAATTTCTTTCGGTTTATTGGATGATTGGGATTTGTTTTCATGTTATGATTAGTTGATCTACTATTCTCTTTGCTTGCATTGTCAAACAATGTACTATTAACTACTGGAAAAGGGTGGAGCGTCATGTGTATTTGTGTAGTTCCGCATATCCATACTTGTAATCTTAACGTCGTCTTTTAATTTCTAGTTCAAGAATTTGGGCATTTTATAATTAGTTAGACAATATTACAACTTGATTATGCAGGATAATCGATGAATAATTTTTCAGTGACATTTTTGTTAATTAATGGAGTCGTCTCGATGGCATTACATGTAGTTAATGAATGATGTTTTCTTCTGTATGATAACGTAGATGGAAATTTTCTAAGGTGCACAGTTGTGCGAAATACTTTATCGAATGCAAAGACCTCTGCATTTCGCATTCCGCATAATTACTTCACTCATCGTAACGAAACCATTATCGACTTTCGTGCTTCTCATTTTAACTCTAATGTCTAACTAGTTCATTGTTCTATGCCATCTCTGCTTTTTTATGATGTGAAATTTCTAAATGAATCATTATCATACATAACTCAAAAAAAATTGTAAAAATAATGCTTATTTCAAGACGTGATCTATGGATCAATACCACATAAAAAATATTTTTCATGCATTCATACGTTTATATTCCAGCATATTCCAATTTTTTTTCTTTGCATTGTTCAGTGAACTGTCGACATTGATACATAGTGTGGAAATATATTTGTTCTCCCACCCACTCGGTCACTTTGTTGTCTACATTCTACATAATTCTCTCCTACCCCTCTAACCCCTCCCTGACCAGTATCGACTATTCATATTTGTAATATGTTATTTACTAATATCATTTACTATGTTTTTCATTGTCCTATGTCATGTGTGCTTCTTTCCAATGTGATTTCTTACATTTTTTTTATTAATTTATCATATTTTCAATTCTTTCTATAAAATAAGTTATTATGTGCAAAATTTGAACAATATATAAGTAAATCAATATCATACAGAGCTTAAAAAAATCTATAAATCAAATAAGCAAGAGTACGACATAACTTATCAAATATTTTGCATTTGTACATGTGTATATTTCAAAATATTTAGATATGTTTTTTTTTTTTACTGTGTCCAGAATATGACAATATATAACCTTTAACATATACTAAATTTCAAAATTGGTTGAGCAAATACCAAAATTTGGCAACAATTTATTTATTAATCAATCATTGTTCCTAGAGATATATGCTCCTACTAATTAGGTTTCCAGAATGAAGATCTAATTGCTATGTTCATGTTTTGTGAGAGCTCTTCTAACAATGTTCTTATGACGTCTAGTCCATCTTCGAACCGCCTAAGAATTCATTGAAGTTCAAATATATTATCCATCAATGTTAAAATATCTTGACTAAACAATAAGATATATTGGCTAAACATTAAGATATCTTGACTCACTTCATGTACGTCTTCCCATGTGCTTCTGCCACTGTTTCTTTAAGCCATTTGTTTTTCTCTTCATAAAAAATTCAAAAAACAATAGGAAAATTATAAATCAAATCCTAAAAATAGTTATCAGTGTCAGAAAAATCAAAGCAAGTTGATTGCCTAGAACTTTTATTTTGACTTTAGTAGCAACGGGTCTCAACAAGATGAATATTGACAAATTTCTTTCACATCCAACAAGCCTATATATAATGCGGAAAACTCAATAAGTCATGTAAATCAAAATTTGACATCGAAGTTCTCAAAGGACATTTAACTACTATCGATTTTAACGGTGTTCATTAACCAATGACCATCATCAATTTGTCTAGTACTGATTTTCCTGAACTTTAATCAAAAAATATTTTTGGGAAATTGGTTACTTTAAATCATATCCATTTTACTTAAATTCCAATTTTAGATATCCCAATTGATACGATTACATTTCAAGATTTATCTGCTTCACATGCTTTGGAAATTGATATCGAGATACTATTTTATTAATATAGTAAATTGCATTCTATTTTGATTAGCTAAAGATCTCCTACCAATAAATGTAATTCTTTTTCGCATTTATTTAGTGAACCAATGTGTATTCAAGACATTTACTATGTAAGCTTTTTTTTCTACCATCAAGTTCTGCATTAGTGATTGCACATTTGTCAATTGAAATAGTATTATCCAAATATTAAATGAAATTTGTTCACTCGATTAATTCAATCGATGAATCATTTTTCAGTGACACTCTTGTTAATTAATGAAGACATATCGATGGAATGTCCTGTAGTTAACGATGATTTTGTCTTATGTATGATAATGTAGATGGAAATTTGTGAAGGTGCGCAACTATGTAGAAGCTTTTATCAAATGCAGAGACCTTTGCATTATGCATTCCTCATAAGTACTCCACTTTTCACAATGAAACCATTATCGATTGTCGTGATTTTTATTTTAACTCTAATGTGTAACTAGTTCATTTTTCTATGTCATCATTATTTTTTTTCAATGTGAAATTTATAAATGAATCATTATCATACAGAACTCAAACAAATCTATAACAATAATGCTTCTTTCAAGAAGCAATCTATGGATCAGTACCACATAAATTACAAAATATTTTGCATGCATTAATACTTGTATATTCCATAATATTCCAATATTTATTTTTTGTGTATTGTTCAATGAACAGTTGACGTTGATACATAGTGTGGAAGGAGGTTTGTTCCCCCTCCCACCCGGTCGGTTTTTTGTCCTCATTCTGCATAATGCTCTCGTACCCCTCTAACTTCCCCCCACCCCCCCCGGCACCACTATCGGCTATTCATATTTGTTTTATGATAATTAATAATATCATTTACTATGTTTTTCATTGTCCTATGTCATGTTTGCTTCTTTCCAAAGTGATTTCTTACATTATTTTATTAATTTATCATATTTCCAATTATTTCTATAAAAGAAGATATTACATGCAAAGCTTTTAAAAAATATAAGTAAATCATTATCATACAGAGCTGAAATAAATCTATAAATCGAATAATCAAGACTACGACATAACTTATCAACTATTTTTCAGCTATACATGTGTGTATTTCAGAATATTTCGATGTGTTTTTTTTTAACTGTGTTGAGAATATTACAATATATAGCCTTTAACATATAATAAATTTCAAAATTGGTTAAGAAAATACCAAAATTTGGTAAATATTTCTTTATTAATAAATCATTGTTCCTAGAGATTAACGCTTCTACTAATTATGTTTCGAGAATGAAGATCTAATTTCTATGTTCATGTTTTGTGAGAGCTCTTCTAAAAATGTTCTTACGATGTCTAGTCCATCTTCGAATCTCCTAAGCATTCATTGAAGTTTCAATATCTTATCCATCAACATTAAAATATCTTGACTAAGCAATAATATATATGGCTAAACATTAAGATATCTTGGCTCACTGCATGTTCCTCTTCCTGTGTGCTTATGTTAGTGTTTCTTTAAGGCATTTCTTTTCCTCTTAGTAATAAATTCAAAAAAAATAGACAAATTATAAAGAAAATTCTGAAAATAGTTATTAGTGTCCCAAAAAACAAAGCAATTCGATTACCTAGAACTTTTAGTTCAACTGTAGTACCAATGGGTCTACAACAAGATGAACACTTATAAATCGCTTTCACATCCAACAAGCCTATATATAATGTGTCAAATGCAATAAGTCATCTAAATCATAAATTGACTTCTAAGTTCCGGAAGGAGATTTAACTATTATCGATCTTAATGGTATTCATTAACCAAAAAATCTTGGAAATTTGGATAGTACTGATTTGTTGGTCTTTAATCAAAAAATATTGTTGTGAAATTGGTTACATTAAATCATATCCATTTTACTTAAATTTCGATTTTAGATATTCCAATTGATACGATTGCGTTTCAAGATTGATCTGTTTCGCACGCTTTAGAAATTGATATCGAGATACTATTTTATTAATATCGTAAATCGCATTCTATTTTGATTAGCTAAAGCTCTCCTCCCAATAAGTGCATTTATTTTTGGTATTTATTTAGTGAACCAATGCATATTCAGGACATTTACTATGTAAAAAAAAAACATATCTATTAGCTAGCTTTGCATTAGTGATTTCACATTTTTCAATTGAACTTGTATTATCCAAATATTAAATGAAATTTGTTCACTCATTTAGGTCAATTGAGTAATTGTTTATGACTTGGTATGGTTTCTATTGTTTTACATTAAGCTAAAAACTTTTGTAAGCTTCTTCTGCACAATGAAATATTTCATTGTAAACTCTTCACAAGGAAGATAATCTATCATAAATCATAGGTTTGAAAATCAAATTGTGAAGGTTTACTATTTTAAATTGATTAGACATTAGAAATTCTGAAATTGAATATTGAAACTATAATTAACATTGCAACTAACACGTGTTCATCAAAATTTTCAAAGGTGGCGTATGTGGATCTATTTATGTTTATTTATTTGTTCATGCATTTGAGCATTGTTTTCAATTGACCAAAATAATTTGATAAGATGGAAAAGGAAAATCTAGAATAATCGACAATGTTGGAAGTGTTTGTAAATGAAACTAAGTATCAGTTTATGCCAAAAAAAAGGAAATATTACAATATCGATAATAGGTAAACAAAACTTTGAGGATCATTGCATTCCCAAAAGCCATATTGCTCTGAACATCACAAAAAATCTAACCCTAAATAGTACTCTGCAAGCTAAAACTCAAAAAAAATGACCATCCATCTCCATGTTACACCTTCATATAGGCACAACATAATAGAAATGAGTCCTCAAACTATTTATTCAAAAATTTGTCTGGGAAGTAGATTCAATCTACCATGGAAGAAATGGATGTAGGTCCATTCGCATAAACACCACTTAGCCTCCAACCTAATCTATAACTTGTAAATTGTACTTCCTCCACATATCCTCCATCTATCGCTAACCTCTCTCATTGGTCAAATGTAGACATAAACTACGCATCACTAGCACTAGCAGCATCTCCAACTGAAACTCATCCCTTGTTCTTGAATCTAGAAGGACTCTATCGAATGCTAAATTCTGCTCTTTTAAAAGAACTATGTATACTTGAAATCACTGAATAAATATCAAAAAGAGTATTTTATAATATTGATAGATATAATTTTATTAATATGTTTGCAACAAAAAATCATCACACAATGCATCAGAGTAAATTATATTAATAAATTGAGCCATAACGTGATTTTGTATCGATTTGTTGAATAGATATTAATAACACTACTAAGCATTAATTAATTCTTCATTGCTAGGTGTGAATTCCATGTTCTTGCATCTTTGTAAGCATTACAGTATCGACGCAATTTTTTCATATGACACACTTTTCCTTTCTCACATGCTCTAGTACTAAATGTTTTGACAGTTTGTATGTTAACTATTATAATTAGAATGATTAATAATATAATATATTATAAACACTATTTCTAAACTGAGCTAAAAATGAGTACAATACACCACATTCAATTTGATATGAGAATTGGTATTGTATGTTTGCTTTGAAATGTGAAGAAGTTGATTGTGCAGCATTGTATGTTGGATTTGAACTTTTCAGCACTCCCTCTCCGCACTCAAATAAATCTTCGCACTTATCCACATGTTCCAAGAAAAAAATCTAGAATGCAAAAGAACTTGATTTTGCAGACGTACAAAAAAATCCCCATTCTCCACACTTCCGCACTTTGTCTCTGAAATTTCTTCATCGAAATTTGTGCAGATATATTTGATTATGTGCAGAGTTGTGTGTGAACATATTTTTTTATGTGGAGATATTTCATTGTGCAGAGAGCTTTAAGTGTGTTGAGAAATTTTTATTGTATGGGGATTTTTTACTATATGGAGAGATTTGAGCAAATATCTTTCATTATGCGGAACGAGATTTCATTCTGCAAAGAGATTTCATTGTGCATATTTTTATCTTCACTCTGCACAACCTTTAATGTCAAATATTTTGTAGAAGGAAATATCTAAAGGAATCTCCACCTGTTTTTAACAATAGAATGTAAATTGTGCAATGATTTAATGTGAGGCATAATGATTCCATTATTATCCTTATTTAACTTTTTAATATTTAGTAATCCATGCTCCATAATGTTGTTATGTGCAGATTGGTAACATATACAAAAGTCTAAAAACCAATGAACTAAGATTTTGCCACATATATTGCTTTTCGCACCTCCCTTTACTCTGCCATAACAGAGATATGAATTATTTAATATTAAAATTTTACCAATATTATATAATAATAATTATTCAAAATAACTGTGTGAAGAGAGAATACATATGGAAGTGTGGAAAATCATGGAACACTTGTATTTTTTATTAACAAATTCTTGTGCAAAGAGATTTGTGTGGAAAGATTTCATGTGTGGAGCGCTTTCATTATCAAAGCACAACCTTTACTCAATTAATTAGTGGTAGAGGCAGGGTTGGATCTATAGTGAAAAGTATTTAGTGTAGAATAAATTGATTGTGTGAAAGTGTAGAACAATTAGTATTCTCCAAACTTCCGCACTCGGTCTCCAAGAGATCCTCGCCGACATTTGTGCGAAGAGATTTCATTCGACAAAGAGATTTGTGCATAAATGTTTCAATATGTGGATAGATTTCATTACAACACCACAAAATTTAATCAATTAATTAGTGGTAGAAATAAAGGTATTCAGAATACGGACATGTGGATTATTTTGTATTAAAATTTACCAATAATATATAATAATAATGATGCAAAGAGATAATGAACGTGGAACTGTGGAACATGGAATCACACTTGTATTTGTCATTAAAAAATGCTTGTGTGGAATAATTTCTCTCTACGGAGAGATTTAATTATGATAGCACAACATTTAATCAATTAGTGTAGAGTCAGGGTCAAATCTAGAGTCTGGAGTATTTAGTGCGGAAGAAGTTGATTCTGCGGGAGTGCGGAATAATAACTATTCTCCACACTTCCGCACTTGTTCTCTGAGAGCTTTCATTGTGCAGAGTTTTTCTACTGTGCGTAAATATTTGAGAATATAGCTTCCATTATGTGGAAAAATATTTCATTGGTTGGAGAGTTTTCATTCTATTGATTTTTATCCGCATTCACACAACCTTTAATCAATTAATTAGCATCATTCAGAATATGGAGATATGGATTATTTAGTATTAAAATATTGCCAATAATATATAATAATAATGATGCAAAATAATTGTTCAGAGAGTAGTGTGGAACATCAAGACACACTTGTATTTTTTATTAACAAATTCTTGTGCGAAGAGATTTCATTCAACAAAGAGCTTTATGTGAAATGTTTGCACTATATGAAAACTTTGTGCGAAGATCTTTCATTATGAGAGCACAACCTTTAATATGATGTGGAGAGAGAATTCATATGGAAATGTGGAACATCATGGCACGCTAGTATTTGTTATTAACAAATGCTTGTGTGGAGAGATTTCAATATGCGAAGAGCTTTGTGCGGAAAGCTTTCATTGTGTGGAGAGATTTGTGTGGATAGATTTCATTATGAGAGCACAACCTTTAATAAATTAATTAAAGGTAGATGTAGGGACTATGTTTCATCACAATTATTACTCTTGTATTAATAAGGTTTTGTCTAATTGTTATATGTTTCGAAGTTTTTCACTAGAATTCGGGGAAACATTTTTGTTGAAATCTAGATTGTTTTTATTTAAAATTTATTAGTGATTGCATATATATATTTAGTACCCTGAAAATCCCCAAGGCACTCAAATTTTAGAGATTTGACAGCTTAATCATATGATTCAAACAAATATCTATCGGATTCTAAGCAAATTCAATCAAAAAAATATACCCATAAAACCTTCAAAACATATAACAGATGAAACTATTGCTAAATTTGATTTAATTAATTTTTAATGATTATGAACCATTAATTAACTCTAATTTTATTTAATAATAACAACAATATCAATAATCACATTAATATTAATATCAAATATGTTACTAATAACATTTAAATAATATTAATATTATAAACATGAATATTAAAAATAATAATCTTACTGTTTAAATAATATTAATAAAATCAACAATCATAACATAGATATTAACAATATTATTTTTAATATTAATATTTTATCACTTAATAATTAACTAAACAATTCAATTAGAAAGATTAAACTAATTAATAATATCAATAATATTTCATTAACTAATTAATTAATTTTACCCTGATTGAGTCACAACCATAGGCACACAGAATTAGCATACAATGGTTTAAATAAGCTAGAGTGGGACAGGTGGAGCCCCCACCACCACCCTAGGAAATGGATGGAGACGGTGTGACCATCCAAACATCCATTTGTCCCTACCATGCAGAGCATTCAACCTCACATAAACATATATTATGACTTCACTATGAAGGAAAATGTCAGTTCATGCGAATTTTCCAGAGGTTCTTATGAAATCCCTTATGGTTTGGCTATTCCTTATTCTATGTTTCATTGAGTAAGTTGGTGACAAAATTTCCCTGCTTATCTTTTTTATCCACTGCAAAGCAATTTCCCCTTTTGAAGTTGTTATTTTTTCCATTGTTCAAGGAGCTAGCTGCAGTCATTTTATCCTATCTGCCCCCACCATCAAGTTTCTTCGGCCCTCTCTAACAATATTGAGCTCTTCAAGTCCTTCAAATTGACCTATTTCACCTACCAGCAAGCCTTCCCTACTTTAAAGGCACAAAACTATGGAGGGTTGTGGATGGGTTAACGAAGGTGTGTGAGCTCGATGCCTCGAGAACTCTATGGTTCATGCTCCCTCAGTTGGTCCCTTCTCTTATCAAGGTACATTTCAATTCTATCCACCATGCAATACATTTGATTTCACTAGAGTTTGGTTCGATTGATGAAATTGCATTGCCAATTCTGGATTAAATATTGGGCTTATCCTATAATTTTGTAAACTCTATTCCCATCTTCGCTTTCTATTGTTATTCCAATTGTGTGAAATTCCTCATCACTATTTGCATGGTTGGAGTCTCACTGGTTTGGGTGCCACACTGGTGGTTTTTTAGCCTGTATACCATCCTTTTCCTTTTGTATCTAGTCCCATTGACATGCATTACTTTTTTTATCCTTATGTTCCTTTGGATTGAGTGTTATTCCATTTGTGTTGGCTTTATCCCAGGATTTTCCATACCCCCACATTCCTTCCCTCTCAACACTCTTTCATCCAACTTATAACAATTTCATGTCAATGCATGAGATGTCGTAGAGGCTCCTCTTCTCAATTAAGGAGAAATCATGGCTATTTGAGACCCTTCAATGTTTCTTGATGGTTTCATGATCAAACCTTTGCTTCAATACAATATATATCTCCCAAGCTAATGTTGAAATGCACACAGATCAGGATGAACATACTGATGAGAAGGCCTTAGCTTCAATGGTTGATTCGGTGCCAAACTTAGGTCACACATGAGGGAACCAAAATCAATACTTTTTCACAATCAATTTGTATTTGAACATAAAATATTTGCTAAGAAAATTTCTACTAGAGCATAATGAAGCAAGGAGAGAGATACTAATGCATATTGATGAGCTATAGAGGGAGCACAAAACTTTAGGACTTGAGCACAGGGATATCTCCACTCGATTGGATAGAATTGAAGCTTTTTTGTATAAAGGCGAGGACTTGTCTCACCAAGGACCCTTGTCAACCCTACAGACATATCCACATCCTCCTTAGCACCTTTCGTGGATCATTGTTTTGTCGATTTTTTTTTTTTTTTTTTTTATTAGGCTCCAATTTTTCTACTAGATATAGAGGTCTTTCTCTAATGGCAAGGCCCAAGTCATATATTTTTTATCATCATAAGGAAGTAATATTTGTGTACAACCATTATTACTACATACACGCTATGTATGTAATCTTTTGGACTAAATATTTTTTCTTTTGACGTTGGTCTGGTTTCCATGGAGGTAGACCAATAGGGAAGAACTAGATATCAATGTATATCTTTTGATATAATAATGTCAGATTTTAGCTTACAAAAAAAAAAAATTAATTAATTTTAAGATCCCCTTTTTTGACCTAACTACCTATTAATATATCCAACCCAATTGACTAACTAAAATTCAAGTTAATAATAATTATATTGATAACCTTGGTAACTTATTTCATTTTTCTCACCTTCCTTTTACCAAGTCTAACCTCCCAAATTTATTTCCGCATTTAAAAAAAAAAAATCCTTAATTAAATTTTCTTGTATTTCTCTTCAATCAAATTTTTTTAAATATTTCTCCTAACATTAAATTATATTTGTTGTTACCAATCATTCCTTACATTTAATCCTTAACTGAATATTCTTCGACTCCTCTTCAATCAGTTTTTTTAATAATTTTCCCTAACGATCAATTTTATGAATCGTTACCAAGCTTTCTATTTAACCTAGTTTTTCACTCTTACTCTCATAAACAGCGTATGTGTCCCTAATGATGGGTGGAGCGGGCACATGAAACGTTGGTCGTTTTAATCAAGATACACAGTTTCTCCAAAAGAAAAAAAAGATTGATAGCAAGATCGTAATAACGAGCACAACAAACATATTATATGTTGAGAGATCCAAACTTATTGAGCAAATATATTTCACACTAATATGTCAAGAAATCCAAGCTTACTGAGAAAATAAATTACAATAACATTAGATGCAAAATGCATATTTTCTTTATTTTTTATTTTAATCGAAATTACTCAATTTTATTCTAAATGATGAGAAAATTTCCCTTTGTGTATCTATGCCATGTACAATAGTATTTCTATTGCATATTTATAGAAAAAAAATGCAACATGGAAGAAAATTGAAAATAAAATAAAAATGTCAAAAAATTGTGGATGGGAAGGATAATGTCCATGTAGTAATGAAAAGTATATCATTTCCTCATTGTATGCACCAATGTGAATGATGAGAATGTTAAGCCACAAGTCGAAAACAAATGATGATCCAACCCAAACTACGGTGGAAGAGCTAGGAACATTGAAGAGTCTATGTGTGTACCTTGTTGAGTAACTATTTAACATTTTTAATGAACTAATTAGCACAAGGTTACAATCCTACTAAATAAATCAACCTAAAACTTGTCTTGGGGATTAAGGTGATGAAGGTTCGTTTTAAGAGTTAGGTTGATTAAGTATGGTGCTTTTTAAAATCTTCAACTTATTATTTGGGTGGGAAATAGGGGAGGGTTTTGTTTGGGCTTCCTTGTATATTTGAAATCATTATAAATAGACATGAAAAATATTATCATGGATAACAATTTGTTGTAGTTTGTAATATTTGTTACGATCAAGGGGAGGAAGGTTCTTCTTAGATGTTTTTTTGGGATGAATTGTTGTTTTTCTTTTTTTGTTTTTCCAAATTTGTATTGTCAATTTCATATTTTTTTTGGTTTCAAGCATATGTTGGGAAAGTGTTTCCACAATCTTATCTCCAATTAGATTATTGAATTGTTGAGTGGTCAAAGAAAGGTTTATGTATTCTAATGTAATAACTTCCTTAAGAATACATGTTTCTTGTTGTCTCCAATTTAACCCCAATTAAATCTTGGTTCCTTTTGTCAGTTTATATTTATACCTCTTCTCATATTCCCATGATTGAAAATCGCTCCTTTGAATTTTCTTGTTTCCCCTACATTAAATAAGTTATTATAATAATCATTATGACTTATAGAAATTATTACATTAAGTACAATAATGAAATTATAATCATAAATTAATTTTTTTTGGGTAAAATATACTCTAAGCTATAATTGTTATTGTAATAATCATTATTGTTTAAAAAAAACAAAAATAACTACAAAATTATTATTGAAAAAAACAAAAATTACAAATTAATCATAATAATTAAAGAACATAAACTATAAATTAAATAAATATTAATTAAAAAATTAAATTAAATACAAATTAAATGTAATTATTTAAAATTAATTAATTAAATAAATTTTAATAAAATCAAAACAAATTGACTTTATGTGATTCATTTCACTAGTTTCAATCTTACTTCTTCACTCTTGTGAGCATCACTCAATGCAATGAGTGCTAAGTAGACTATTCAAAAATCATGAGAAATTAGTTAGTTACAACTACCTCTCATAGAAATAATCATAGATAAATGAGTTAAATCCCAAAAAATAATATCTAATATAATACAGAGTAAAAACCACTCAATACTTTAAAAATCAAAACAAATATAAATTAATTAAATTTTAATCTTGAAACACATTTGAACTTACAAAAAAACAAAATATATATATATATATATATAATTTAAATAAAGGCCCATACATATCCATATCTCATGTGATGGCCAACGTATATAACATGTGATGAGAGTTATGGTTTAACGAAAGTATGAACGCTGCTCATAAAGCTTCGTTCCCCTTAAATTATGAATGCCAACCGATTTAAAAAAAAAAAAAAAAAATTAGTAACTTTTATCATGTTTAAGTCATGTATATAGACCATTGGGTTCAGTAGAGGTGTTAACGAGTGGTCAATAGTCGCTGATTAAATTTCCCCAATGACCTACGCTTCGTCGAACCCAAGTAGCATTTTTCCTCAACCACTCAAAAATGTAATTTTGATTATAAATTTATTATCATTATTTGATTTCTAAATATAATCTATATTACAATATATATTAAAGTTTTTATATAAAATTTATATAAATATAATCTATGTTACAATATATATTAAAGTTTTTATATAAAATTTATATAAACAATATTCATTTGCTCTATGTAAAATATAAATTACAAATTTATGTACCTATGTTGTTTTAAGTTGTATATATATATATATATATACCATTTTCATATTATTATAAACTTATATATTTGTTGTGATATTTAATATTTTATTTAAATTTTATATTAAGATGGAAATTTTAAAGTTATAATTAAAGTTTTATTTTAAATTTAAATTGAAAACCTATTACATTCCATATTGTCTTTAATTTAATTTTTAATTTTTTTATTAGAACTAATGGTAATTAATTGATTGAAGATTTGAACATGAGATTAATGGGAGAGATAAAATATATGTTTCATTTAGTTACAATAATAATTATTAATGTAATTTTATTGTAAGTTGCGGAAACTAAATGAAACCAGCTTCTAGACGTTTAAAAAAAGATGTAAAAGAATTGTTCTGAGCTTTCTTGGAAATAAGTTTTTTGGCATAAGCTTTTTGACAAATTGGAGGATAGTAGCTTGGAGGAAGAAGATTTAATAATTAATTGATTGAAGATTTGAACATGAGATTAATGGGAGAGATAAAATATATGTTTCATTTTGTTATAATAATAATTATTAATGTAATTTTACTGTAAGTTGCGGAAACTAAATGAAACGAGCTTCTAGATGTTTTAAAAGAAGATGTAAAAGAATTGTTCTGGGAAAGAAGTCTTTTGCCATAAGCTTTTTCACAAGATGGTGGATGGTAGCTTACTAATTATTACAACCATCTTGACATGGAGGTTTTAGTAATAATATTATAATTCATTTCTTTATTTTCTTCCATTGTGTTTTACTTACTTCCAATGTTGCACACTCGTTCATTGTTCTAGAATTGTGGCTTAACTTGATTATGCATTATTCTTGAATACGTTAAATGGTTCTAAATTTTGGAATACTTGATATTTGGATTTTAAAATCATAATTTTAATTTATTTGTTGCAGTTTTAATTCCAATAATACATGATATTTAGGGTTATGTGCACCGTAAATTCAAATGTCATAAAAAACCAGTTCTTTAAATTTTATTTCTTTTTTAATTTTATTCATGTTTTTACAATTTTCCCCTTACTGGAAAATATGAAATTATTAGCCATTATTCGACTTGTTAATATTGTCTAATGTTTCATACATTTCATATAATTTAATATTTCTCCAGTATTTATTACCATAAATTATTAAATTAAATGATTCTAATTATTATGCAAGTTTAATAAGAATAATACTTGATGTTATGTTATTTAAACCACATAATTCAATTAGATGTATCTAACACCAGTGAGTTTTAATGTTCTTTATTTTCTTAAATTTTAATTGTATTTCTCACTAACCTTTGTGAATTATGATATATATTAATTTACCTCCTTTGTCATTAATGAAGTTTTTATTTCATAACTTTTCTTGAGTTATGTACCTACCTTCTCTTTTTCCCAAAAAATATTATTTTATTTAAAATCATCTTTATTCAATAATATGGCCTATTTATTTTTCTACTAGAAAATTGGTTTAAGTTACATTATTCTACAATGACTATTCAATTTTGATTATAACCAGGGATTTCCCCTTGTGATGAAAGGGAGGCCAACCCTTCTCACCTAGAGCGGGAGGATTTAGGATGTTACATTATTCTACAATGACTATTCAATTTTGATTATAACCAGGGATTTCCCCTTGTGATGAAAGGGAGGCCAACCCTTCTCACCTAGAGCGGGAGGATTTAGGATCCTTAGTGATGTGGTATTAGGTTGTTCTGAGTTACCAGGACAATTTAGCACCAACACTTCTCTAACAAGGTACCTCTCTATAGCATCTTCATATGATCTAGGTTGTATAAATTCCTTGTAGATTCAAATTGTTAATTGTAATTTTCTAAAACAATCAGACTTGAATCCACTCTACCAATTTAAACGATCATGAAATCACAAAGAATACAAGAGAAAGAATTCAATAAACACATTACACAATGATTTCTTGGGGAAAGCCACAGCTAAAAACCTCGCTATATGTATATTTCATTAGTCATAATATATGAGAAGATTACAATGCTTTTCTCATGCTCTAGCAACTTCTTCACTATCTCTATTTGTCTCATAGCTTCCTAGACAATCCTAGGCCAATACTTAACCAAATTTTGGCTTGCCCAAGTCCCTATTTCCTTGCATTTTTTCATTCGGAGTTAGCCCCCTATTAATTAGGGAAATCCTTAATTGGAATTGCGCAATACATCATAGGCCTTCCTCTCATTGCATGCACCACATGTACAACTTAGATGATTATACAATTGATAGCACACTGCCCTTGAACTCCAATATAAACTGGGTAACTATCATATCACACATGCATGAGTTATGTATGGTTGATTTATAATTTAACTAGTTGATTGGGAAGTACACACCCTACTACTAGACCTCCCACTAGTTACACGAAGAATTGGAACTATTTAAATTGATTTGAACTCATATAAATTGATTTAATTAATTACAACTCAAAATAAACTCAACCAGTGCTCCTAAAAAGTAGGAGCCACTCTACATGACTCAAGTTAAACCCTCAACTTGAATTAAATGAACAAACTAAGTCAAACTAACTTAGAATTTGTCATGAGATGTGGAATTACATTTTTCTTCTAATTTAAATCAAGGGAAAAATAAATTAGAATCTTTCTTTGTGTGATTTTCAACACTTCCTCTCAGCAAGAAATGGATTATCAGATACCTTGATCTCACCTCTATGGAACTTGATTTTCCTCTTGAAAATGCCTTAATCAATATTTTTGCATCTTTTTCCTCTGTAGGAATGTACTCTAGAAACATGATATGCCTCTGCACACAACCTCTGAGATGGTGGTACTAGATGTTGATACGCTTGGGCCTATCATGAAAACTTGGATTCACCGAGAGTTTGATACAACTATGTTTGTCACAGTAAATCACTGTATGAACCATCTTCTCACCAAATAACCCAACAAGGATCTTCCTCATCCAGATAGCCTCACAAGTTTCTTGACTAGAAGCCATATAATTTATTTCTTCTGAACTTAGTGCAACTGATCTCTACTTCTTGTTGTACCAAGAAAATGTTGTTGACCCAATCCTGAAAATTACTTCTAATGTGCTCCTCATGTCTGATGGACTCCCTACCAAATTTTCATCTGTGAAGCCTTGAAGCTTCACTCCCTCTGTTCGTTTGTACCAAATACCAAACTAAGTGGTGCCTTTGAGGTATCTCAACACATGTTTACTTTTCTTCCAATATATTTCTATTGGCTTAACCATTTCTTGACTAATTTGGTTAACTGCATAACACATTTCTGGTCGTGTGTTCACCAAGTACATAATTTTGTACCCACAAGTTTCCTATAAATGGTAGCTTCTACCACTTCGCCTGAAGTAGCATCTCCCTTCCTCCAATTCCCTGCTAGAGGAGTCTCTATGAGTTTGTTTCTCTCCATGTGAAACTTCTTCATTATATTGTTGGCATACTTTCCCTAGGAGACAAACAGTTCCCCATCTCCTTGCCAAATTTCCAAACCAAGTAAATAATGCATGAGACCCATGTCGTTCATCTTGAATTCTCTTTCCAATCAATCCTCTTTTCAATATTTTATCGATTTCTCATCACCTGTTAGACTTAAAGCATCGACATATAATATTATAATCAATCATTTACCTTCAACCACAATATGGTAAAATTTTTCATCTGCTTTACTTTTGGTGAAGCCCAACCCTGTGAAATAGTTATCGATCCTATTGTACCAATCATGGGGTGCTTGTTTCAATCCATACAATGCTTGCTTGAGTATGCATACATGTGACTCTCTATCGAAGGTCTCAAATCCTTCCGGATGTTTTATGTACACATCTTCCTCAATCATTCCGTTGAGGAAATTCTTCTTCACATCCATCTTATGTATCTTCCATCCCATTTGAGTTGAAATAAATAGAATAGATATGATTGAAGAGTACCTTGATATTGGAGAAAAGGTCTCCTCGTAATAAATTCTCTGCACCTAAGAAATCCCCTTGGCCACAAATGTGGCCTTGTGTTTATATACACTCCCATCAATTGCTTACTCACCTTAAAGATCCACCTAGATCCTACAACTGACTCGCCCTCTAGCCTTGGGATAACTTCTCATGCATTTTTATTGATAATTGAATCATATTCCTCTACCATGGCATCAACCCATACTATTTTCTACACTACTTCCTCGAACGAGGATGGCTCAAACTCTACACTCTCACTCATCAAAGACATGTAGCCAGGGTATTGATCTGGTGACCTCCTCTACATGCATTGTGATGTGGGTGCTCCCACATTCTCTATAGCACCATGCATCAATCTATCAGCCTCTATGGTGCACTTCCTTCCATCTCTATATGTCTCTGCATGAGTGGGTGCTTCCACTCTCTTCTCCTCTACTTGTGGCTGCTCCACAACATTATGAGGTTCTTCCTTTGGAGCTAAAAGCTCCTCATATGCATGAAACTGAAGCTCCCTCTCAAAATAACATCTCATGGCCTTCTCTTCATAAAAATTCACATCTCTACGAACAAATTTCATCCTGTGAGATGGAAGGTACACCTGGTAGTTGTGATATGTATCAGTCTACCCAAAAATATGCCCAACTCAGTTGTTGGTTCTAGCTTTTTCCTTGCATACTTGGAAATATGACAGTAAATTGATGAACCAAATATTCTGAAGTGTGCCACATCTGGTTTCTTACCTGAAAAGAAAAATATATATATATATTTTGGTGTACTCCTCTCGATAATTCGATGAGAACTCATGTTCTGCACATATACCGTTGTGTTGCATGCTTCAGCCCACAAGTGCAATTGTAGGCCCTGATCATGCAACATCACCTGTGAAACTCCCACAATAATTTTGTTCTTTCTTTCTGCAACCCCATTCTATTGTTGGTTATGGGATTTTATTAACTCTCGTCTAATGACTTCTGATGCACATAAGTTCTTGGCCTCATTCGACACATATTCTCCACTGTTATTGCTCATGAGAGCCTTCACTTTTCTGCATGTGTCTTTCTCAACAAGTGCTTTAAATTCACAAAATTTTGACAACATCTGGTCTTTCTTCCACATGAATAATATCCAATACTTATGTGAGAAAGCATCTACAAATATCACATAATACTTTTTCTTGCTCGTGGAGGCTGTCGAGAACGGTCCACACACATCCGAGTGAACTCTCTCAAGGATCGCTTACACTCGATTTTCCTTATCATGAGAGGTGGCTTTGGTGTACTTACCCAATGTACACCCTTTGCATGTATCACGCTGCTCTAATGCACCCTTGGTAAGTCTTGTAGAAATATGTGGCATGATCTTCAAATTTCCATGGTGCAAATGTCCAAGTCACCTATGCCATAGTTCACCGATGTCTCAGTTTTGCACCTTCTCTTCTTTCATGCTCAAAAAAACACAGTATTATACATCCAATTTGTAGAGGTTTTTCACCCAAACCTCGATCCGCTTCACCTTTCCCATGGCTATGTGATGAAGGAAATCCTCCCTTTTGCTAAATATCACATCGTAGTGATGGTCTTCCAACATAACAACTGAAAATAATTTTTCTTTAGACCCGGAACATACATAACATATTTCAATGTGAGAGAAGAAAAAAATCCCTCTTAAAAATAACAATACCGATGTTAGTCATGTTATACCTTCCATCATCTCCCATCTCAATGTGCATGTGGAGGCCCTTCTCCTCCAAGTCATTGAAGAATTATTGTTTCCAGTCATATGGAATGAGACTCCATTATCCAGATACCACACACTACCCATCAATGATGTCATCATGCATGCAATGAGGGTGAAATCCAACTTTAATTGTGAAGAAAGAGATTCACATGTCGCTCCTCCTGAGGGATTCTTGTCAACCTTCTTATGTGGACACTTCGTGGCATAATGTCACAGCTCATGATAGTGAAAGAATTTAATCTTCGATAAGTCCTTCTTCTTGCCTGCCTGACCAGAATCTCCTTTGGATTGGGATTTATTCCCTTTCCATTTATTTTCCTTTCCATCCAATGCATAGTTCTCCTCATCATCATGCTTGGATGAGGATCCATCTCTGATGTTCCTCCTAATCTTTTCTTTCACCAAGTCGGACCACAAACGCTTCCACTCTATTAGTTTCTCCTCCCATTTATCGAATCCTGGTAGTTGTGCCAACTCTTGGGAAGGCCTAAAAGTGATAGGATGAGAGTATCATCTTCAAAAAATGTAACACCAATACTCCCAAGTTCATCCCAAAATTGGGTAAACTTTCTCAATTATTGTGGTATTTTGTCGCCCTTTTCCATCTTGGTTTTCTAAAGCTTGTCCTCAGTGCCAGCTCCTTGTGGTCACTACTATTCTGAAACAAGTTTGTCAAGACCTTCCACATTTCATATGGAGTCTCCTTCCCATGGAGATTTGAGACAATATGATACCTAACTCCTTCCAGTAAAATCCTTCTTGCCTTGGCTACATTCTTATTCCATTTTGCTAGAGCTTGTGCATCCGTTGTTGCTGGTTTCAGAAAATTGTTATCAATGTATTCCTTCAATCCATTATCTTCCATGGTTGCTTCCATCTGGTCCTTCCAATCAATGTAATTTGAGCTACCCTCAAGAGAATACTCGAGCCTCAGACCATATAATTCCATCCTGGACCTGTTACTAGCTTTGGAGAATAGATCTGGAAAAACTCGTTCCTCCTGCAAGGACAACTCATTTTCTTCTCTTCTATAGTGGTTTCATCTCTAATACCATGTAGAAATTCCTTGTAGATTCAAACTGATAATTGCAATTTTCTAAAACAATAGACTTGAATATACTCTACCAATTGCAGAAACAATTTAAAAGATCGTGAAATCACAAAGCATACAAGAGAAATAATTCAATCAACACATTATACAATTGTTTCTTGGGGAAATCCACAGCTAAAAACCCCGCTATATGTATTTTTCATTAGTCAGAAAATATGAGAATATTACAATGCTTTTCTCATGCCCGAGAAACCTCTGCACTATCTATATCTGTCTCACAACTTCCTAGACAAGCCTAGGTCAATACTTAACAAAATTTTGGCTTTCCCAACTCCCTATTTCCTTGCGCAGTTTCCTTGGGAATTATACCCCTATTAATTATGGAAATCCTCAATTGGAATTGCACAATAAATAATAGGCCTTTCTTGGACTCCACGCACCACCTATACAATTTGGATGATTATACAACTGATAGTACACTTCCCTTTAACTCCAATCTCAACTCGATAACTCTCAGATCACACATACATGAGTTATTTATGGTTGATTTATCAGTTAATTGGTTGATCATGAAGTACACACCCCACTACTAGACCTCCCACTAGTTCCTCCAAGAGTCAGAACTATTTAAACTGACTTTAACTCAGATAAACTGAACTAATTAATTACAACTCAAAATAAACTCAACTAGGGCTCCTAAAAAGTAGGATCCACTCTACATGACTCAAGTTAGATCCTTAACTCAAATTAACTGAACCAACTACGTTAAACTAACTTAGCTAACTCGTACAAGTTGTCATGAGATGTGGAATTACAATTTTATTTTAATTTATTTCAATGGAAAATTAAATTAGAATCTTTCTTGGTGTCATTCAACATAGGTTTATAAGTAAGAATAACAAGGTTTAATCATGACCTAAAGGATCTCATAAATAATAATAAAAATTATATGGAGTCCATAAGGGTTCTATATGATTTAATGACCTGGAATTACTTATTATGTAATCAGGTAGGGTTTTATATTCTCCTTGCTAGATGTTAAACAAACTTTGCATGTCATTGTTGATACCAAAATGTTGGAAAAATGCATCCACAAGTTATTAGAAGTCATGAATTGATAATTATATTATGTGATAAAACCACCTAAGGGTTTCATATATTTAATTCCAAGGAAATTGATTGAGTATCACATTATTATAAGGAATTAGCTTTGTAGAAAAATTGGAAAAGGCATCCAGATGTGTTGTAGCATCTTGGCAAGAAACTCTAGTAATTGAGATAAGTTCCATAGAAAAGGGGCCATAAAAAATCAAAGAGCTAATTATTTTTAAGGTAGTGATATAGGAATTTTTGTAGGTTTGGTTAGATGATAATATTAAGCCCTATCCTTATGCCAAGGACATTAAATTTTGAAAATATTCTTATACATTTACACCATAACCAAGCCACATTTGAGGCTCTACTTTTCGATAAGGAAATTGAATGTTTGGATTGGAGAAGAGAAGCATGAAGGCAGAGTGAAAATTATGGTTCCAAGGAGATTTCCAAATCATGATCCATAAATAGTTTTGGAAGGGCATAGAGACCCACCATAATGGACATGGAGGTATTTTGTTGAGCAATAAGGTTGATACATTATCTCATAGGTTAACATGGAGGGTTTTCAGAATACCCATGATAAGTCAATAAAGGAAAACTAGTGAGTACATATCTAGGGATTGAATGTTAGGTTGGATAGGAACTCCAAGGTAAACCTAAAGTATGGGAGCATAAGACATACAAATAAGAATTCCCATGGTAACTTGAGGCATACACAAGAGAAATTTCATGATCGTATGAGGCACTAAATTGTAAGGTGTGGTTAGGGGTATTCCCATGGTTATATGGAGATAAGACATGGTCAATGCAATGGAGGCATAAAACAATGAAACTCAAATCCCCTGCTTTGAATTGAGACATATTAAAATCCAATGGAAGTGTTAGTTTGAAAATGTTTCTAGTATTGGCATAGGATGATCTGTATATGAAAGCTTGAGAGTTTATGGTACAAATTTCAAGTGAAATGATTAGGGTTTTTATTCAATTATGTAAAATTCATTAACACATTAACATGCATTAAAACTCAGTTTCGCAAAAAATAAAGAAGACATCAGTACCATAACAGTATACACAAGACAGAAAATGACGAAGGAGTTCACCCCTCCTAGGCTACATCTCCTGGTCTAGCTTCCAATGTTGGGCACCTTTCATTATGCTTAAAAAAATGTGTTTACATCAAGTTACAGTGCTCAAAATGCTAAAACAATGTCTCCAATGACTCCGGAACATTCAAAAAAATCCCTAGTTGGGCTCTTTTTGCACTCAAAAAGGTCAAAAATTTATTGAATTATGCTCCATAGAGGTTTTTCTGCTAGTTGTCCTACAATTCACAATTCTCTACAATCTGTCCTACAATTTCCACTTTTTCAGTCCACGTGGAGTGAAAAATTCGCGCCACGCCGATGAGATTCCCGTTGCACCGGGTACAAATTGTTGCTTCATTAATTTGACTCGGTCGGCCCATGACCCGCTAAAAATGCGCCAAGTGGCGCTCTCCTGACTGTTGGATGCATAGTTTGTTTTACGATTTTCCCGTCAGTTTTCGAACTCCAGTTGCCTATGGGGTTCGTGTAGCAGGGTTCATCAAAAATATGCAACATGGGTACTCCTTGGATGAGGAATTAAATTTTGCATCCAATGAGTACTATCACTCAAAATTTGAGTAAAACCTTAAGGAGATAAGTTTAAAATAAGAGTTGAAAAAATAGTTTTATTATTTTATTATTTTTTAATCTTTTTACTTTTTTAGTCCAAAAATGGTGAATCATCCCCCATGGTTGACATCATCATCTTAAATCCTATTGGTTCGTATAAAGTTTATTTTTTTTGTACAATTTTCTTAGGAGGCCTATTTTAGACCTCAAAATTCCCCTAATGGAGGCCACGTGGCACTCCCTCATTGAGCCACCTCTAAAAACCATTAACCAATCAAAAAACATCAAATCTCGACCAATAATAATGAGACAAGTGGAATACAACGAGTGGTCCACAAAACACACAGTCAGCCCAATAAAATTCCCAGTCAGCATACGGACTGTTGACTAGGTGTACCTGCAACCCACCTTTCAAAATTTTAGTTGTTTTCCAAATCGATCAGAACGTGATATCAGGAGAATCCAATGTCGGTTTTGATTTAAATGAGTTGCATTGGATTCAAGGCGATGAGATATACGCTTTGGAAATAGTTTCGATCCAATCTAGGCACTTTTAATTTTGAGCATTTTATTAATCCACTGGATCATTCCTCCCCATTGGAAGCTTTTGGAACCCAAAATATCATTTTTAGTTATCAAACATATGAGGGTACGGTTCCCTCACCCTTTCAATCTCAATAAATTTGGATTTTCTTGGATTTGTTCCCTTGCGCCCCACATGAAGGTACTCCATGTTCCCTCGTTTTGAAGTCCTTTTTTTCTATAAAGGATAGTGTCTTGCTGCAATTATTCCAGATATTTAGGATATAAATCTTCAATTGAATGAATATGAACATTGTCTCCTTTATCTTCAATCAAAGAAGTCTCATACAACCTTAAAATCTCAACATTAACAACTGCATAAATTTTCATATATGAACGAAAATACAATTTGAAGGAATTATTACAATCTTTTCTAGAATTATGAATGGACCATATCGAAATGGTTTCAAATTTTTACCTTCTCCTTGGAGTCTCTCTTTTCTAAATTGTGAATCCAAAATTCATCACCGACTTGGAAATTGTGATCCACATGATTTTTATCATGTCTTGTCTTGTAATTGACTTGACTCTTCTCCAACTGTTCTTGAACTGTTTTATGTACCAATTAAACTTGTTCAATAAATATTTTAGCTTTTACTATGTCACTATGACCATCAATAGCAACATCCTTCCCAAAGATAAATCTAAGAGAGATTTAGGAATGTATCCCAAGCATGCCTCAAATGGCAATGTTTGAGTCAATGAATTCTTGGTCGGGTTGTAACCATGTTGAATATAGTGAAAATGTTCATCCCACAACTTAGGATGCTTGCTACAATACCCACGAAGAAGATGTATCACTGTTTTTTTCACCACCTATGTTTGGCCATCTGTGGGGATCATGATCAAGTGGAAAAAGTGATGGGGATCATGATCAAGTGGAAAAAGTGATGGGGATCATGATCAAGTGAAAAAGTGTCTCCCCCACATCATGATCATGTTTGGCCACCTATGTTTTTTTCATGATCAAGTGGAAGAACTTACCCACTGAAGATTCTACATGGGAGGATGATAATTTTATACAGAAGCACCCAGGGCTACTCAAGCGTTGAGGACAAAACTTTTTTGAAGGATAGGGGCATGTTAGGTCCCTATATTACTAGTATAGTCCCTTATTATTGTTAGTGTAACCCCCTTATTGCTATTATTGTACCCTTGTAACACTTGATCATGATCCCCATCACTTTTTCAATGATGTGGCCATTTGTTTGAACATAGGTAAAAACCGATCATGATAGTCTTAAACACTTTTTGGAACAAAGACTATCTTCAGAAGAGCAGCAAAAATGGGTCACAAAGATGTTGGGTTATGACTTTGAAATAATCTGCAAAAAAAGGAAAGCTTAATGTTGTTGCGGATGCACTCTCAATAAAGAATGAAGAGGTAGAAGCATTGCTTTGTGCCATTTCTATTATCCAACCAGATTGGATAACCAAAGCAAGGGATGAATGGAAGAAGGATGAATAAGTGTGGACACTCATTCAAAATTTGCAGTAAGATTCTAGTACGTCTGATACATTTAGTTGGAAAAATGATTCCTTATGGTACAAAGATTGCTTATATATTTGTAATAATGCCCAACTAAAACAAAATATTCTTTTGGAATTTCACACTTCCCCTTTAGGAGGACACTCAGGATTTTTTAAAATTTACCACAGGGTGAAGAAATAATTTTTTTGGGATGGCCTTAAATTTGATATTCAAAATTTTGTGGCGGAATTTTTGGTTTTCCGGCGGGGAATAAAGTGGAGATAATTAAGACCCGGGACTTCTACAACCTTTATCCATTCCAAGTCAACATTGGGAGGAGATTTCAATGGATTTTATCACAGGTTTACCTAAGTCTAAAGGAAATAATGTCATCATGGTGGTAGTTGATAGACTTACCAAGTATGCACACTTTTGTGCATTATCTCATCCAAGGGTTATTGTGAGCGACAGAGATCCCATTTTTACTGGAATTTTTGGACGGAGTTATTTTCTTGTTTGGGTACTCAATTAGCTCATAGCTCATCTTATCATCCTCAATCTGATGGTCAAACTGAGATAGTAAATAAATGTTTGGAAGGATATCTTCGTTGTTTTGTATCTGATAAACAAACACAATGGGTCGAGTGGTTACCTCTCGTTGAATGGTGGTATAACACTTCCTTCCATACTGCAGCAAAAATGACCCCATTTATGGCACTTTATGGATATCATCCACCATCGATCACATCATCTTAAAGGGAAAATTCGAAGGTTCAAGCAGTGGAAGATCACATCGAGCATCAGCAAGAAGTTCTCCAACTCTTAAAGGATAACCTAAATTTGGCACAAAATCGAATGAAACAATAGGCATATCAGCATCGCAGCGAGAGAAGTTTTGATGTAGGAGATTGGGTATTTTTACGGCTACAACCATACAAACAAATGTCCCTCAAGCAAGCTAAGAAGGATAATAAATTATCGCCAAAGTACTATGGTCCTTACAAGGTGTTGCAAAAAGCTGGTACTATGGCATACAAATTGGAGCTTCCCGCTTCTTCGCGAGTAAATCTAGTTTTCCATGTTTCATGCTTAAAGAAGGTTATAGGTGAAAATATTCCAGTTCAAACAATATTGCCAGAACTTGATGAGGAAGGAAAAATCATATTGGAACCTGAAGCAGTCACGGAAACAAGAACTCGACAACTACGGAATCGATCAATTTCAGAGTATCTCATCAAGTAGAAGAACTTACCCACTGAAGATTCTACATGGGAGGATGAGAATTTTATACAGAAGCACCCGGAGCTACTCAAGTGTTGAGGACAACACTTTTTTTGAAGGAGAGGGGCATGTTAGGTCCCTATATCACTGGTATAGCCCCTTATTATTGTTAGTGTAAACCCCTTATTGTTATTATTGTACCCTTGTAACCCCATTTTGTTATTATTGTGCCCTTAAATTATTATTTTTAGGTCGGCTAGGATTACATTGTGGCCCACTAGGATTACATTATGGCCCCATGGACTCCTATATATAGAAAGGAGGTTTTGTAAATTGTATCATCCAAGAATTTTTCATTTATGTAATGTATTGGAGGTTGCCCCCTCGAAGTGGCTCATTTCTAAGGCGTTGATATCTCTTTTCTTCTCTTTTTGGAGCTGGTTACACAACAAGCTCTACCTCATCAATGAAGTTTGTAGTTAAGGCGAATTTCAGTTTGCATTTTCAAATTACTTGCAACTTTGCATTATCACACATCCAACCTAAATGATATGGTTTAGGATGTGGAATGGTTTCCAAATTCAAATTTTTGACAATTTTTTCATAAATGATATTTGCTTGTGAGCCACTATCAAATAGAGTGTCAATTTTGTTATGTTTTGAGATGACTATGATATGGAAAAGCTTTATTATTTCTTTTTAACTTTGAGTTTCATAACTAGTGGTAGCAATGGATTCCTTACCTTTCAATTCCATAGTTGTGACCTTTGTTTCATCTCCTGAATCGGATCCTAAATCATGTTGTGTAGTTACAGTTGTCTTTTTCTTTCCTTTGTTGTTAAACTTTTTGGGTCTCATCTCAAGATAAATTTTCCAACAATGATCTTCATCGTGACCATATTTTGAACAATGCTTTCATGTTAATTTTTCTCCCTCTTTCTTGATGGAAGCATTCTTCTTCCCTTTTCCTTTGAATTTACCCTTTCCTTTGTCTCCACCTTTAAATGGATTTTTGTTGCCCTCTTGTGGAACATTTTTCCCTCTTGCTTCTAGATGTGTTTCCTGTACACAAAACTCATCTAAACTTGTAGGGTTAAACCTAAGAATTATATGTCTCAAATAGTTATGCAAGCCTCCAATGTATTTTAGCAAAGTATCTTGAGATGACAAATCTATACCCATTATCAATACTCTCCTTCTAAAATCTTGGGTATAACTTTGCACACTTTGACCCTTTAATTTCCTAAAATTTTGCAAATCCATGATAGCTTTTTGAAATTATGCTAATGGATAAAATTTTCTTCTCAATGCAGCAAAAAAACCATTCCAAGCAAAGAAAACCTTACCATGTTTCTTAATGTCCTCTTAAGTTTTGGCTTCCCACAAAATAAGTGTTGCACTTTCCAACCTTAATGAAGCAAGTTTAATTTTGGTCTCATCATCCTTGATCCTTTGTATCTTGCAATATACTTCAAGCTAATGAACCCAATTATTTAATCTCTCATCATTTACCTCTCCATTATACATAGGCAATTCAAACTTTATGTCAAGTTTTAATAGTGGAGTTTTATCGTGTCCCTTTGGAGAATGTGGAGGTGTTTGTGAAGGGGTTGATGCAGAAGATGATGATGGCGAAGATGGATTTGAGGATGGAGGTGAAGAGAAAGGTGGAGTCAAAGGTGGTTTATCACCTTTTGGAGGATTGTCCCCATATCCTCCATCTCCTCTTTGAGGCTTATCCCCCTTTGGAGGATTGGAGCTCTCACCTTGTAACCTTGTATTTCTCTGTTCATAGATAATTTTCACCATTTGGGTCATGTCAAGGAATTATTTTTTGAAAGCTTTCTCATCCTCTGACATATTTTCAAGCTCTCCCTCATAGTCCATGATTGGTGAAGCTTTTGGTGCAACTTGAGGTGAAATTTGTGGTGGAGATTATGGAAAATGTGCTCTCCTTGTCTTTGACCTAACTTGAGGACTTGCAACCACAAGATTTCCATCTCCTCTTTCGAGCTTCAACGTTGTAAGCATCAGAAACCCTTGCAACAAAATTAAACCTTCAAAGAAAACTAAGAACCAAAGCTCTGATACCAAATTGATTTGTATATGAAAGCTTGAGATTTTATGGTACAAATTGAAAGTGAAATTTTTAGGGTTTTTAGTCAATTATGTAAAATTCATTAACACATTAACATGATTTAAAACTTAGTTTTGCAGAAAATAAAGAAGACATCAGTACCATAACAGTATACACAAGACATAAAATGATGAAGGAGTTCACCCCTCCTGAGATACATCTCTTGTTCCAACTTCCAATGTTTTGTCTCTTTCATTATGCTCAAAATTATGTGTTTACATCAAGTTACAGTGCTCAGAATGCTAAAACAATGTCTCCAATGGCTCTAGAACTATCACAAAAACCCCTAGTTGGGCTCTTTCTACACTCAAAAAGGTCAAAAATTGACTGATTTATGCTCCATAAAAAAATTTCTGCTAGTTGTCCTACAATTCGCATTAGGGGAATTTTGAGGTCTAAAATGGGCCTCCTAAAGAAATTGTACAATAAAAATTCACTTTATGAGAACCAATCACATTTTATAGGATGACATCATCCCTAATGGTTGAGGCGGCATTTCTTGAGTTAAAGGTACTTACTTGTCACATTCTCAATAGTGAATAAAAACTCATGGTTAACCATGGTAGTGCTCTAAGTACTTTTAAAGTCAAAGAAAATTACTCATAATAAATGTCATTTCATACTTTTTGAATAAAAATATATTATTATCATTTCATATTTCTTGAAAGAAACAATGCATATCCCTATACATTTATTATATTATACTATATTATATTATTTTTATATAGTATAATAATTACATGTTTTTATAAACTTTAAATAATATAAATTTTTAATTAATAGCATATAATATAATTAAGAATTCATAAATTTATATTTATATTTTATTTTCACTTATTTAAGTACAAAGGACAAATGCATTAGTTGTTCAATGATAGTGACTTTTTCTTGAAAATCTCATTCTTATTTCTAGTCACATCAATAAATTTTTTTATTATTTTTATTTTGGTACAACTTTTGAATTGAATTTAACTATGGTTACATGGATTGTGGTGCAAAAAGTGAATTGAAAATTCATAAATATTATTTTATTGGTTTAGCTATTATTTTATTATTTCCTTAGGAGGCCCATTTTAGACCTCAAAATTCCCTTAATGCACTTCTTTGCAATATGTTCTAGAATTTCTGCCTTTTGCGGCCACGTGGAGCGACAAATTCGTCGGCGAGATTCGTGAAGCACCGGGTGAAAATTTTCGCTTCATTAAATTGACTCGATCAGCCCATGACTCGCTAAAAATGCTCCAATTGGAGCACTCCTGGCAATTGGATGTGGATTTTGTTTTACCATTTTCTCGTCGGTTTTCGAACTTTGGTTTCTTGTGGGGTTAGGTTGCGCTGTGGTTTGGGGTTAGCAGGAACCCTGCCAAAGGCAGGTTCCACTCCCCTCTCGTTGAACTTGACTATGGCATTAAAATAGCTGCATACATGTCACATGTGGCTGGTGTCTAACCCTAACCGTCGGCTTTCCCAACATTATACGCCCCAGAACTTTGGCATAATTTTTAACATATGGTTTTTGAATGGTGTATGATCCATTGCTCGTTGTAATATAATATGTTGTATCAAACTTTGGTTGAATGTGTATAATATATATTTTTTGTGTCAGGTTTAACCCAGGAACCCGTTTGCCACCACGTGGTGTGGTTGGTGGACCAGGGCGTAGGGTTAACCCTGGTCCCCACCTCCGACCTTTCTGCCATTAAACTTGCAAACCATATATTAAGAACTAATGTAGCAGGATGGTGGAGGGCTTGGCTGGTATGCATGAGGTCTCGTGTTCGAACTCGTGGAGGCAGCTCAGCCTCATACAAAAAAATTACACTAATGAGTGGAGGCCACGTGATAGCCATTGATTGGCCCACGTGGTACTCCCTCATTGGGCAACCTCTAAAAACCATTAACCAATCAAAAATCACCAAATATAAACCAATAAGAATGAGACAAGTGGAAGTCAATGACTGGTCCACAAAATACACAGTCAACCTAGTCAAATTCCCAGTCAGCGTATGGACTGCTGACTGGGTGTACCTGCAACCTGTTTTTCAAAATTTTAGTTGTTTCCAAAATCAATCAGAACGTGATATAGGGAGCATATGATGTCGTTTTTGAGTGAAATGAGTTGTGTTGGATTCATGGTGATGAGATCTACGCTTTGGCATTGGTTTCAAGCCAATCCGAGCATTTTTTATTTTGAACATTTTCTTGATCCACTGGATCATAGGAGGAAGGAACTAATACTTTAGAAGAGTTTGTAAGAATTAATTATGTTGGTTTAGGATATTATATCCAAATATAATATGTGATGAGAACAAGGGGATGTCTTGTGTGCAATGAGTGTTGAGAGGTGAGTCCATTTTTTCATGTGCAAAGCATTGCCACCAAAACTTTTGGGCAAATTTGAACCCTTACATGAGAGAACCTATGGTTTTTAGGTAATAGGAAAAGAAAAGGATAAGGAATATATAAATAATAGATCAAGGATAAAAATTATTCCATGGTAATTGGTTAAAATAAGATAAACTTGAAACATATACAATAGTTCCATTGTCATTTCAATAGGTGTAATGCGGATATCACTTAGGGTTTAGTACACTAAAGGGTCCAATATTACATACTTAAGGGAGGAGGATATTGAAGGAAATTCTTTACAAGTGTCACTTGACCATTGAGTATCAAAACTACTTTCAAGGATTGGAGGAAGGGAAGGAAAAGAAGTAAGAGAAAGTAAACAAATATAAAATTGATAGGAAATATACTACTAATAAAATACAAAACAAAGAAAAAACTAACCTAGAGAAAGAGAAAAAAAAAAAGAAGGAATTTGGATGTAGATGGAATTTTTCAATCCCCTAGGCCTTTATTGAATGATTAATGCCACGCCAATAATGATAATTGAGGAGTGCTACTAAACTAAATGGAAAGGACCTTAATCGGTGGCTATAGTTCAACTCCATGGGGTGTCATGCAGCAAATATACGAGTCTTTTCCTTTATGGAACTAGTTCCGACATCAAATCTTCACGATTCAAATGTATTTTCCTCCAAAATGTCTCCAAATCATGGTGATAAGGAGAAACTTCAAGTGATGAAGACAAAAAACCACAAAAATTTGATCTATATATGCTTTGGATGCAAAGTCAAGGTCCATATGTTACATTTTCACAACCTTTGTGTAACCTCTATTGAATCCTTATGACCACTTAAATAAGCAAGGAAGTCATGAGGAGGATATTTTTCAACCTTAAAAAGGCACATGAACCCTTATACATAATTTTTCTATCAAAATCTAGCACCTTAATGCAAAGCCTCACGACAACCTAAATCAAGTGCAATAATGGGAGTGTCACCATTGTCACCTCACCAATGACTCCCCTCACTTTAGTGATGGAAAAAATACAACACAAAGGAGGCTTCCATAGTATATCTTAGGGATCAAATAACCCTATTACTTTGAGCTAAGTGCTCCAAGGGTTCTACAATGATTTCCACCTAAGGATAAGAATTGGAAATTAGGGTTTAGGGTGAATTAGAGAGTAGTTTCCACATTTTAGTTCAAAGGTTCTTGCAGATCAATATAAAGTCTTAGGTCAACCAATAGAGGCTCAAATGCATTCGCAAACACACATAATCAAGAAATAGTTTATAAAAAAAGTTATTGTCTAAACAAGTTCTTTAAACCAGAATTTGCAACAATATAGTAGTTTATAATAGCGGAAAATTTAGCCTCTAAAAATATGATAATAAAATGTAAAACAAGGACTGAAATTATGATCAAAGAAGAGAATAAATTAGAACAATTTTCTATGCTTAAAAATCTATGTAGAAACACTTAAACCCTAAATGTCAACCCTAATTAATGGTTGTAAATTGAACATAAAATGTAAGTTTTACTTATTCAATGCTTCCAAAATAATTCTTAACCTTGGGACAACAATGTCTAAGCCAATAAATGTTGAAAATGTGTGATTTTTTTGTAAATAAACCCTAATATACCCTAGAACAATTTTTTTTAAATGATTTAGGGTTTTAGGGATTGTCACAAGAGAGAGAGGACTAATGATTTCTAAATCTAGGACTAATGGAATCTAGGAACATATTAACTTAGGGAAATTTTAGAATTGAAAAAAGATTCAAAAGAACTAGGGAAAGCTAACCTACTTACCCTAAGGTTTGAATCATTATCAAGGATAGATTAATGGAAGGAACTAGCGTGCTACTTTCTGCAAGTATTGGAAGAATGATTATTCAAGTATCATTAAACAAATACCATGTTAAGATGCTTAATACATGCATCATCCATCCAATAAAGCAAGAAACGAAGATTGATTTATTCATTTATTTATTTTTCTTTTTAAATTTAACCTACTTTTTTTTACCATGCATTCATCCAAGCTTCACCATAAGCATTAAAGAAAATAGATCAAACTCACATCTATAAGTCCCCAACCGTAAGTCGCTCAACTAATGCTCCATAGTGAACTAGAGAAAAGAGATGCAATCCAAGAGGTATGCCTTTCAAGTTGTGCAATGATGAAATGAACCAAGTGATCCCATATTTATGAGGGAAATCAAGCTCTTTAGTCCAATTAGGTTAAAATCCCCTAAAATATGGAAACTCATTATATAAGGTGGACAGGTCATCAACCCGACTTCCAATAATGGTGAAATAACATGAAAAATACCCTCAAAAATTCCACATGTGTGAGCGTAAAGGCCTAAAAAGGGTGAAATCGTGCTCAAAAGACATGTCCCTCCCATCGAGAGGTGTAAATAATGGTCCAAGGATGTCATGTCTCATCATCAAAAAGTTCTCTCTCAAGCTCAACATCATCCTCCTCAAGCCCGCATCATGTAAGGAGATGTTATATCATCAACAATCATGAATGCCCTAGTTCCAATGGGTAGTGTCCTAAGATTCCAAGGATGGAAGAAAGTCTTTAAATATGTGTCAAGTCATCATCAAGCAAATGTTCATCACCTAGTGTGCAATGCCAAAGGTACAGTGGAAGGCCCTCCAAATGGTGTGTCATCAACGTCCAAGAGGTATGAGTGAAGCATCATCATTTTCCTCTAAAGGACTATGGATCATCATTAATGAATGCTCCAAATAATCATGTAAGGTCTTCAAACATGGACACGAGAGTCATTGAAGCATAAAAAGTGGACCATATGTAATGTTAGAGCCATATATCAAACAGAGTATATGTTAGATCCGTACAAGTTGCCAAATTTAGGTATGGGAGGATCATCACATGCCCTTATCATGTTTTCCCAACTCTAGGGGGAGAAAAAGTTCTTAGGCTGGCCCTTCAATCAATAGGTGTGAGTGATGATTGATAAGGTCTGGGTGTACTTCATGAGAGGTACCATTGTCTTATACATGGGCTATGCAATACCATCATCCATGATCGCCTTTGTGGAAGGAGTTCTTGCATTACTTGAGTTACCCTTTCCTCAACACTACTTTTTCCACCCTTAACTTAGCCTCTTTTTTATTTCGCTTGCTTAGCAAGCATTCATTTCATTTCACCTCTTTTAGTACGGGAATTTTATTTCTCATAGGGATTGAAATGTTTTTTTAAGTCCCTTTTACTTTGATAGGCTTGATAGCATGTGACTAGTGTGATGGCTTCACATGAGGGGGTAGAGCTCCAGTTAACTTGGATTTTATTTATTATTTGACATCCCTTGCCTTTTTTTTTTCATTTAAAATTTAGTGCATTTTTTTAGCATTCTTTCCTTTTACAATTGCATCAACCCATGGAAATTTTCCAAGACCCTCTTCTCGTCGGATGAGATAAATAGGGAACTAGTGCGAGACACTGTTGACAACCAAAAAAAAGAAGGGTCACAAAGGATTAGGGATAAGTGGAAAGTGTTAATTATGTAAGGATGTGGAAATGTTACATCAATAAAGGCATCCTATTTGTGCCCCTCCTCAACAGTGAGAAAATCCTAGAGGATTTTTCACTTTACTAGAAGGAAGAGATTACCAACAAGGTGAAATGAGGCAAGAAATATAACTTCCAAGAATCATGATCCTTTATCTAATTTAAACCCATTATCCTTAGGTACATGTCAAAAGCATTGAATGTAAGCACTTCATATAACACAATGGCTTATGTACCTCATGGTCATTGACCTACCTTCATCTAATGAGCAATCTAATCAAGTGGATGAGTTGACCAATGAGTGGGTGCTAGGCATTTGAAAATTTGGTATCAAAGGATCATATGATGCTATTGCCTAGAAATTTGTATCTTAGGAGAAAAAAAAATCTTAAGGTTACCCCTATATATACATAGGTAACAAGTAACTAACCCTTTGTACTACATAATAGTGGCAATATTCTACACATAGTCCAAGGGGCCAAATGAAAAAAACACAAGATTGACCAATGATCAAAGTTGAGTATGGTTTGACCATGCTAAGAGTCCCTAAAAATAAGGAAAAAAATTCAACTGAGCAAGTGTGGGGATGTAGGAGAGGCATTCAAAGAGTTTAAAAAGGATCTAGATTGGGTCACATGATAAAACTTCAGAAAATTAAAGGTCACGCTATGGTTAATTTAATCCCATACCTAGTAGTAATTATTCAAGACACATGTGTATGTACAGATGTTTGTGCAAACTAAAATGTGCATTGTGTTAGGATTTGATGTTATACTTTATGCACCAACCTTGGTGTAGCATGAATGTGTCATGATATCTTCAACAAGTGTAAGGGATGAAGTTATAAGTTCACATATGAAAATTAGAATTTGAGAAGTGTTTAATTGATACGAGTTTTAATGTTTCCATATGTTGAGGGTGATTTAAATTGTTATAGCAATTAGGTTACAATCACTTTCTTTGCCTTATAACACTCCCGTCCCACACCCCCCCCCCCCCGGCCCCTCCCACCCCCACTCGGGTCTTTCGATATTTGAGAGGTCACATAGGGTCCCAAGTGTTAATTATGTAAGGATTTGGACACGTTACATCAATAAAGGCATCCTATCCCCTCCTCGACAGTGAGAAAATCCTAGAGGATTTTTCACTTTAATAGAAGGAAGAGATGACCAGCAAGGTGAAATGAGGCAAGAAGTATAACTTCCAAGAATCATGATCCTTTATCTAATTTAAACCCATGATCCTTAGGTAAATGTCAAAAGCATTGAATGTAAGCACTTTGTATAACACAATGGCTTATATACCTCATGGTCATTGACCTACCTTCATCTAATGAGAAATCTAATCAAGTGGATGTAGTAATTCCTCGAGACACATGTGCATGTAGAAAACATGTATATTTACACATGTTTGTGCAAACTAAAATCTGCATTGTGTTAGGATTTGATGTTATACTTTATGCACCAACCTTGGTGTAGCATTAATGTGTCATGATATCTTCAACAAGTGTAAGGGATGAAGTCACAAGTTCACATATGAAAATTAGAATTTGAGAAGTGTTTAATTGATACGATTTTTAATGTCTCCATATGTTTAGGGTGATTTAAATTGTTATAGCAATTAGGTTACAATCACTTGCTTTGCCTTATAGCCCTGCCCACCGAGGCTTTTCGATATTCGAAAGCCCCGCCCCCCGAGGCTTTCGATATTTGAGAGGTCGGATCGACATCTATTTCACCAGACTTGGCTTCACCAAGAGTGAGAGTAAGCTTTTAATAATTGTTCTTTATGTTGATGATTTAATACTGACTGGTGATGAGGAGCCGATACACTCATGCAAGGAGGACCTTACAAAGGAGTTTGAGATGAAGAATATGGGCCTTGTTCACTATTTCCTTGGATTGGAAATTTTGCAGCGAGATCGTGAACTATTTGTGTCTCAAGGCAAGTATGCAAGGGAGATACTCGGTAAGTTTCACATGGAGGGCTGCAAACCCATGGATACTCCTCTTCCAGGAAACTGGAGGAAAGATGATGCTACATCAGCAGAGGTAGTGGATGCTACTGTCTATCGACAGTTGGTGGGTTCGCTCATGTATTTAGTTAATACAAGACCAGATATATGCTATGCGGTGAACCAGCTTAGTCAAGCGATGGTTAAGCCTACCAAGCTCTTTTGGAAGGCGGGAAAGCATGTCCTGAGATATCTCAGGGGCACATATGAGTATGGCTTATGGTACAAACAGACGGATGAGGTGAAGTTGCATGGCTTCATGGATGCAGATTGGGCAGGCAGCCCAATGGAGAGAAAGAGTGCATCAAGAGGAATTTTCAGTATTGGATCTACAGTTGTTTCTTGGTACAGCAGGAAACAGAGATCTGTGGCACTCAATTCAACGAAAGCGAAATACATGGCAGCAAGTCAAGCTGCATGTGAGGCTATCTAGATAAGGAAGATCCTGGTAGGTTCGCTTGGTTCTCATTTAGATCCTACAATGATTCATTGTGATAATCAGAGTTGCATTAAACTCTCGATTAATCTTGTGTTTCATGATAGATCTAAGCATATAGATATTCAGTATCATCATATCATAGATTGTGTGCAGCAGAAGATCATGTTGCTTAAGTACATTCCTACGGAAGATCAGGATGCAGATATTCTAACGAAAGCGCTCACCAGGAGCAAATTTGAATTCCATAGAGGCAAGATCAGGGTGAAGGATAACCCCTTTCTTGTTGAAAGGGAGTGTTGAGATTCAACAAGATAATGATCCTAATGAAAATTAAGCACCTTCACTAAGTGGGGCCCGCAAGCTATTTTTAAGTGTATGTCTATTTTTAGAATGGTGAGCATATTCTAAAATTAGCAGGAGACTAATTCTAGATGGTTGAGAAAATTCTATTTTTAGATGAGCTTCTATTTTTAGATATATGGGCGAAGTCTATTTATAGATCGCATGTTTAAAAATAGAATGCGTGTCGATTATTATTAGCCCTTAATAATAATTAGACAATAAATAATAACTTATTATCTTGAAGCAAACCAGCTAATTGAAGGAATTACGCATTCCAAGGTTGGTTGGTGGGACATGCACAGCGGAATTCGTTGTAACTAAGTGTGACAAAGTTGTAACAGAGTTGGAAGAATAGTTATATTTTGAAACGAGCTAATCTCCTGGGCTTCACTTTGATATCTCTGCAGATTTAACCATTGCATTAGATTGGTATATACAATTAAACATACGCACACATAACTGTGTTAGATGTAACAGCAAAGAGATACCTTTGGCATTCATCTTGTTGTTGTTGCAGAAATGGAAGAAGCGGAGGAGGCATGGGGGACCTAGACCTGTTGGGCTTTGATTCGTCAGTTCCATTGAGCTGAGTGTGAGTTTGAATGTGAGCTCGATGTCGAGGTGGGGATGGAGTTCTGGGGTTAGGAGATCGAGATCAAGGTCGAGGTGGAGATAGAGAAGAAGGGGAAGCATAAGGAGGAGGAGGAGGAGACCTGCGCAGATTTTGTTGAGGTGCAGACGACTGTTCAGACCCGAAGGAAACAGGGCCCTCTGGAGGAGCGACTGGGCCTTTGTTGCCCGTGAAACCTTTGAACCCCATTCTCTTTTTCGTTGCTATTGCCACTGCTCCGACCTATTTGAATTTTGCATATGTGTCCCTTCATGGTTTCGAATTGTCATTCAAACTACATGAAAATTTCGCAAAGGCTTGTGATTTTATATCTCTACATGTATTTAGATGTAATCACTGGCATTAAACATTCAAGTGAGCACACGCGTTGAATGCGCCCAAATGTTCATTAGATCATTTTAAATTAAAATAAATTCTAACGAAGGTTAAAAGGGGTACCATTTTAAATATTTTATTTTTTAATTTGGTATATTTTAAATTATTAAATATATAAATATCAATGGTTTTTAAATTTATTTATGTATTTAAAAAAAAAATTGAGGTAAAATATTTAATTTATAATTGGTGTTTTTGGACTCCACGTTTTGACAACTCATAGTCTTGTCAATGGTATTTTTATGTTGAAGGAAATATTTTATATATGTGGTATATGGGTTTGTGTATCTCGAGTTAAGATGGATCTAAGTTGATTACATAGTAAGATTCCATCTAATAATAGTTAGCGGAAAAAATATTCAAAAAATCATATGTTTAGATTTAGTTGTTTATTTTTTGAAGGAAATATTTTATATATGGATGTGTGTATCTAGATTTAAGTTAGATCTAAGTTGGTTACATAGTAAGATTTCATCTAATAATAGTTAGCGGAAAAAATGCAAAAAATCATATGTTTAGATTTATCCATGTTTATTTTTCAAACCTGAAGGAAAAAAAAAAAAAAGGATGAAAAATATGATTACATATAAGCAAACAATAAACACTCCAGAGGGGAATGTTAATGACAAAATAAGGTACTCCACATTCCAGCTGGAACTATTCCAGCAGGATAGGGGGTGGTGGGTATCTCCCACGTTGGTTGTTATATCTTACAACATGTATTGTCATTAACATCGAATTGGTAAAAAAAACATCACATTGCAGGTTAGGGGTGGTAGGTGTGAGGGGGGGTTATTTTGCCCTAGATAACATGAGAAAATTACATCCTCTTGGAGTCTTGGCCATGCTTCCAACAACAAAGCAGAAGCATATAGTATTTATTAAGGATTAAAACAAGCTTCTCTCTTAAATATCTCTAGCCTCACAGTAGTGGGAGAATTTGATTTTATTATCAGACATTTATAATGCAATTCCTCTCCTTCAAACTTTAAAATCCGCTCCATTTTCAGATAATTAGAATTTAATTAAAACAAATAAAAGATTAGCAAGCCTCTAAATCCTAAGACATAATAATAAGAAGGCGAATGGGCTTGCTAACAAAGCCATTAAATTTAGAAGAAGGCATACCCAACATCAATGGGATTTCCATGTACACCCCAATACCATAATAAATGTTCATGGGGATGGAAACTAGTATGTGGCTATTAGCAGTGCAATAGTATTTTGGACAAACAACACAAGTGCAAACATAACCCTTGGCCTTGAGGGTTTTTCCCGTATTTCAATTCACATAGCTTTTTATTTTGTAGAGTATAGATATCTTAGTATGCGCACAAAGAAGGAGATCACTCCATGATATTGCATGATGACAGTTCCATCACTAGTGACCCATATTTGTGTGATTATGGGGTCACAATCGGGCATTATGAATACAATATGAAAACTCTTTTCTATTAACGTGTTGCGTGTCAGCTTAAATTTTGTTGCCTTCTCTCTTCATTCTATGTTTTCTTCTCATCTCTTTGGGACATTAAGTCTGATCTATTTTATATGTTATCTCTTCCTACTCTTGTCATTCATCTCATCCCCTTGCTCAATTCTTATATATCCCCTCATCCCTTTGTCATCTTTGACCCTCTATCTCTTGCCCATAACTCTATTTATGTTTTCCTCTCCTCAATTGTCTGTTAAGTTTTCATATTGGCCATCACCATTTCCTTTGACAAATCTAGAAAACATGGCTCTTTGTGTGAATCAAGGAGAAAAAGCAACTCGGTTCAATTTCTCAAAAGAAATTATAGAAATGTGGAATGAGATAACCCAACTTCAGATTTATCAAACCTTCTTGTCATCCCAACGGACCTCATCAATGGAAATTTTGCTGAGTCAGAGGCAACAAATTTAGGGTTGGGAGGACAAAATCAGTGCATCGAGGAGTCAAATAGAAGGATTGAAGAACTCAAGTTAGCAAGGAACTTCTTCATTCTCTATTTATGCTTGTCTGGTTAATTCTCCTCCTAACATATTGCTAGATTTGAATTTGGATCCCCACAACACTTTTCCAAGAACAGAGGCAATACATTCTCTCCATAGTAATTACATGCAAGTGAAAGTAATCCAATTTTTGGGTTATTTTGTATGAACGGTCAAAAATAAAGCACATGATATAATATTGTGGATATAATGTATAAAAATATGACCACCACCCTTGATAGTAGTCCTCAGCCTCAAAGGAAATTTCGTTGTACTTCTAGAATTTGTTGCACCCCAGACAAGAGCTTCTATTAATTAAAATATGGATTGTGGTTAAAAAATAACAACATCACACTATGGGTTGTTCTCTTTGCTACCAAGAATCTTATTTTGAGTCCAATCTATGCATTTTTCAGTTTTGTTACGTTATGAGGTGTTATATCAATTAAGTAAATAAGAAAACAAGTTTCAAAGCAACATTAATTATTTATTGTCAAGTTGGTGAAAGTGGGTAGTTAATAGTTACTAATAGGGTCCAAATACTACTAAGTGACATATGTGTACTTGTGTTTGCACTAGTGCACGTAGTGACAATGGAGAAGCAAGAGCCATGTCATGAATGATTTTAATAGAATATATACCCTGCACATGGTAACTTGTCCAAAGAGCAACCATATTAAATGGTGCTAAGAGATATAATCCAAGAGGTGTGCCTTTCAAGTTGTGCAATGATGAAATGAAGCAAGTGATCCCGTATTTATGAGGGAACTAAAGCTCTTTAGTCCAATTAGGTTAAAATCCCCTAAAATATGGAAACTCATTATACAAGGTGGACAGGTCATCAACCCGACTTCCAATAACGATGAAATAACATGAAAAATACCCTCAAAAAGTCCACATGCGTGAGCGTAAAGGCCTAAAAAGAGTGAAATCATGCTCAAAAGACAAGTTCCTCCCATTGAGAGGTGTAAATAATGGTCCAAAGATGTCATGTCTCATCATCAAAAAGTTCTCTCTCAAGCTCAACATCGTCCTCCTCAAGCCCGCATCATGTAAGGAGACGTTATATCATCAACAATCATCAATGCCCTAGTTCCAATGGGTAGTATCCTAAGATTCCAAGGATGGAAGAAAGTCTTTAAATATGTGTCAAGCCATCATCAAGCCAACATTCATCACCTAGTGTGCAATGCCAAAGGTACACTAGAAGGCCCTCCAAATGGTGTGTCATCAACGTCCAAGAGGTATGAGTGAAGCATCATCATTTTCCTCTAAAGGACTATGGGTCATCATTAATGAAAGCTCCAAAGAATCATGTAAGGTCTTCCAACATGGACACAAGAGTCATTGAAGCATAAAAAGTGGACCATATGTAATGTTAGAGCCATATATCAAATAGAGTATATGTTAGATCCATACAAGTTGCCAAATTTAGGTATGGGAGGATCATCACATGCCCCTATCATGTTTTCCCAACTCTAGGGAGAGAAACAGTTCTCAGGCTGGCCCTCCAATCAATAGGTGTGAGTGATGAGTGATAGGGTTTGGATGTACTTCATGAGAGGTGTCATAGTCTTATACATGGGCTATGCAATACCATCATCCATGATCGCCTTTGTGGAAGGAGTCCTTGCATTACTTGAGCTACCCTTTCCTCAACACTACTTTTTCCACCCTTAACTTAGCCTCTTTTTTATTTCACTTGCTTAGCAAGCATTCATTTCATTTCACCGCTTTTAGTATGGGACATTTATTGCTCATAGGGATTGAAATTTTTCTTTAAGTCCCTTTTACTTTGATAGGCTTGAAAGCATGTGACTAGGGTGAAGGCTTCACATGAGGGGGTAGAGCTCAAGTTAACTTGGATTTTATTTATTATTTGACATCCCTTGCCTTTTTTTTTCATTTAAAAATTAGTGCATGTTTTTAGCATTCTTTCCTTTTACAATTGCATCAATCCATGGAAATTTTCCAAGCCCCTCTTCTCATTGGATGAGACAAATAGGGAACTAGTGCGAGACACTGTTGACAACCAATAAAAAGAAGGGTCACAATGGATTAGGGGTAAGTGGAAAGTGTTAATTATGTAAGGATGTGGAAATGTTACATCAATAAAGGCATCCTATTTGTGCCCCTCCTCGACAGTGAGAAAATCCTAGATGAAATGATGCAAGAAGTATAACTTCCAAGAATCATGATCCTTTATCTAATTTAAACCCATGATCCTTAGGTACATGTCAAAAGCATTGAATGTAAGCACTTCATATAACACAACGGCTTATGTACCTCATGGTCATTGACCTACCTTCATCTAATGAGCAATCTAATCAAGTGGATGAGTTGACCAAAGAGTGGGCACTAGGCATTTGAAAAGTTGGTATCAAAGGATTATATGATGTTATTCGCTGGTAATTTGCATCTTAGGAGAAAAAAAATCTTAAGGTTACCCCTATATATACATAGGTAACAAGTAACTGACCCTTTGTACTACATAATAGTGGCAATATTTTACACATAGTCCAAGGGGCCAAATGAAAAAAACCCCAAGGTTGACCAATGATCAAAGTTGAGTATGGTTTGACCATGCTAAGGGTCCCTAAAAATAAGGAAAATTTGTCAACTGAGCGAGTGTGGGGATGTAGGAGAGGCATTCAAAGAGTTCAAAAAGGATCTAGATTGGGTCACATGCTAAAACTTCAGAAAATTAAAGGTCACACTATGGTTAATTTCATCCTATACCTAGTAGTAATTCTTCGAGTCACGTGTATATACACATGTTTGTGCAAACTAAAATGTGCATTGTGTTAGGAGTTGATGTTATAGTTTATGCACCAACCTTGGTGTAGCATGAATGTGTCATGATATCTTCAACAAGTGTAAGGGATGAAGTCATAAGTTCACATATGAAAATTAGAATTTGAGAAGTGTTTACTTGATACGAGTTTAAATGTTTCCATATGTTGAGGGTGATTTAAATTGTTATAGCAATTAGGTTACAATCACTTGCTTTGCCTTATAGCACCCCCCCCCCCCACCACCACCCCCCGGGGGTTTCAATATTTGAGAGGTCACATTAATTATGTAAGGATATGGACACGTTACATCAATAAAGGCAACCTATCCCCTCCTCGACAGTGAGAAAATCCTAGAGGAATTTTCACTTTACTAGAAGGAAGAGATGACCAGCAAGGTGAGATGAGGTAAGAAGTATAACTTCCAAGAATCATGATCCTTTATCTAATTTAAACCCATGATCCTTAGGTAAATGTCAAAAGCATTGAATGTAAGCACTTCGTATAACACAATGGCTTATGTACCTCATGGTCATTAACCTACCTTCATCTAATGAGAAATCTAATCAAGTGGATGAGTTGTCCAATGAGTGAGCACTACGCATTTGAAAAGTTGTTATCAAAGGATCATATGATGTTGCTGGCTGGAAATTTGCATCTTAGGAGAAAAAAAAATTCTGAAGGTTACCCCTATATATACATAGGTAACAAGTAACTGACCCTTTATACTACATAATAGTGGCAAGATTCTGCGCATAGTCCAAGGGGCCAAATGAACAAACCCAAGGTTGACCAATGATCAAAGTTGAGTATGGTTTGACCATGCGAAGGGTCCCTAAAAATAAGGAAAATTTGTCAACTGAACAAGTGTGGGGATGTAACCTGAGGCATTCAAAGAGTTCAAAAAGGATCTAGATTGAGTCACATGCTAAAACTTCAGAAAATTAAAGATCACGCTACGGTTAATTTCATCCTATACCTAGTAGTAATTCCTCGAGACACATGCGCATGTAGCAAACATGTATATGTACACACGTTTGTGCAAACTAAAATGTGCATTGTGTTAGGATTTGATGTTATACTTTATGCACCAACCTTAGTGTAGCATTAATGTGTCATGATATCTTCAAGAAGTGTAAGGGATGAAGTCATACGTTCACATATGAAAATTAGAATTTGAGAAGTGTTTAATTGATACGAGTTTTAATGTTTCCATATGTTTAGGGTGATTTAAATTGTTATAGCAAGGTTACAATCACTTGTTTTGCCTTATAGGGACCCCCCCCCATCCCGCGGGGCTTTCGATATTTGAGAGGTCACAAGTTAAAGTCTAAAACATGTCAAGCTAGTTATTGGTAAGCTTGTCACTTCATTATTCCCAAGTAGGTCAGAACAGATTTGTCCCTGCCCCTAGTGGCATGGTGGCCGATACCTTGCTTTTGACAGAAGAAAAAGAAATTTCCAAGTGATGCACCCTTAGGTGACAACGCAATTGAGACCAAGTGCAAGCCCAAGATGATTTTAGCATAAAATATACCCATTGTCTACAATTTCCAAGGCAATTGCTCAAAGTCAGTATTATAAAATACATATAACATTGCTCAAATTCAGTATTATAAAATACATGTAACATTTCCCAAATTCAATATTCTAAATCACATATTTACTGAGAGTTCTTGGTGGATATTCAGAAATCCATCATCCTTGGAAAGGTAAATATGAATCAGCAAAATTTGATTGCGTGTTTGGGGAGGATTCTTATCAAAATGCAAGAAACCAGACATGAAATCCATGATGCTCTATTTCATTGAAAAGAATTAAGGCCGTGGTGGATATTCCAAAACCCATCATCTTCAGAAAGAGAAATATGAGTCAGCAATTCTCTATTGCATGTTCGGGAAAAAGATTTTTATCAAAATGCCAGAAACCAGAAATGAAGGTCAATGTGCTCTGCCTTGTAATTTTACTGAATTTCTACTGTCTCATAAAGTGAACATTGATACATTGATACAGCTATAATGTATTTACATCTCTATCCGGGTACAACATACTAGAGGAAAATGGAAAGCAAAGTGACATTATATGCTCTCTAGCTGTCAAGAACATATGAACCTGTACCTTTGCCTCAGGACCCAACATATACCTGTTGCGAAAGCCACAATAATTCAGCATGTAATTTTTTTCAAAAAATGTCTTTGCTTATAGTTTATGATTTATACAGCTACAAAATTTACACACACAGCACAGTTGCTCAGCTTGAATTCTCAGGTCTGAAAATTATTTTCACTCCTGAAAAATACTGCTAGCTTCTTATCTATGGAACTTTGAACTGCATGACATTGCTCCAACAAGGTAGACAAATTATCCATGCCATTGTTGGAAGTTGGTTCGCAGATGGTCATCCTGCACTCAATGTCATTTGATGGTAAACTATTAGAAACTCTTTCATGTGATCTTCTCATCTCTCCTGGACCTAAAACTCTTCTTTCAGCAGATGGTGTGCTGTCTATAACAAACTTTCTAGCTGTTGGATCCAATATAGCTGGACAACCCATTGTAGTTGCCCCTTCTACTGCCAATGCAGTCTTCCTAATCTGTTCATTTACCTTTTCACAGAATTCAGTGGCTACCTTATCAAGCTGAAGCTCTCCCTCTGTCTGACCAAAATCTATAGTGTGCTGCACCACATCAAGATCTGGAATTTGGTAGTTTACTTCTTCCATGACACCTTTTTCTACCAAAAAATTGTTCATCAGAGGTGATTGCACAGGCGCATCCTTGAATTCTCTGCTTATTTTATCGAATACCACTGACTCTGCTTCCCTTGCATGCTGCAAGAATTGATTTTTCAGAGTCTGTCCATTAGGTGCCAACCTTAAACCCCTTGATATAGCCCTGGAACTTGCTTCAAGGATTTCATTTAATGAAGGTTCCACTTTGGTAGCATTGCCAGAGGATATAAAGACTTGACGAGCAGATGAAAGAAGGTTCTTTACATCATTACCTGCCGAAACAATGGTGCGTGGTCGTGAAACATATGCAACAGGAGCAGGTTCACTAGCTAATAGCATTAACCGCCAATTGTAAATTTTTCGAAATATAGGAGCCCATTTTGGAATAATAAGACATCTAGAACCAATGCATTCAAAAGAAGTGTTGTTTTGTACCATTAAATCAGCCTCCTTCAACATCATCAAATCACCTTTTCTTGCCAAGCTTATCTCACTCAAATATTGACATAAGGATTTCTCAAGACATGTTTTCTGTTCTTGGACGTCATCCAATGTACTAATTTGAGGATGTAAATTCAATGATGAATATTCTTGCAATTTGACCCCACAAGAAACAGGACCCCAGTTTAACGAAGGAAAGTAGGGTAGCTTGCACACTCTGAGTGCATGAACAATTGAATCAATGTTAGAAGCCAGGTTCCATCCAGATTTGGGCAAATATGAGTTTTGAAATCCACCTTCCACAATATCATCAAGCACATTAATTTCAGGTGGTGGCCAACAAGGAAGACTGTTCTGAGCTGCAGAAACAATGTCACTTTCAGTTCTTTCTAATGCCTGATTGAAAACAGTAATACAATCCCTCGGTGTCACTTCTGATGGCTTCACACTAAAGAGGACCTTCAAATGAGGGTCCAGAGACTCCAAAACCAGATCTCGAACGTCTGAAGGATAAACAATTGGTTGTAAAGGAGCATGATGGGCAAGCCACAATAACCCCTCTCTTAAGCAATTATCACTAAAAAACCCTTTGACATCATTTTCATTCTCTCTTACAAGAATAACAGACCAGCTATTAATCCTCATCCTATCCAATTTATGAAGCTCTAACAGGTTTTCTATTGTGTTTCCTTCAACATTTCCGGAGCTCAAGATAAGGAGAGGTAAGTGGGAACCCGGTTGAACACTCCTTACAAGAGACTGCAGTCTTGTTCGTTCAAGATCCCACCGAACATTGTCAGCCAATAGAAACAGAAGGCCGCTTGCTCCTACTAAGCTAGCCTCGTTGCCTTCAAGACTGTCAGCATCAAAAGCCACATCTCTCAAAATGGACAAACTTAACAAATCATGAGTGCCACTATCTTTAGTATCCATGGCAATCCATTTCTTCAAAATAGTCATATCTGACTTGCACTCTTTGCTGTCTATTTCACCATTGCTCATTAATTTAGCACGCAACCATCGCCCCACTATGGTGCTGTGAAAGTTACATGATTCCATAGAATGGTCTAATCTATCCCGCACTCGAGAACATGTCACTAACTTCCAACATAGAAACTTGGCATGAGGATTTTTTTCTTTTAGAATAGGCATGATTATCTCAGGCACATCCAGTCTCGACCACATTCTTTCATGTCTCTTACGTCTTTCTCTTGTAATCTGATCAATATTGAGCTCTAACGCCGATGGAGAACACCTGGGTATGCCTGCCACGAATTCTTCAGGGCATGCATTCTGTTACAGACAATTGGCAGTTACATATGGAAATGGAAGACAAACACTATACAGTGTACACATAAGATTATACTCGAACAGAATTTGTTAAATACCAATTTGTTGGATCTAACAGGAGGGCCCAAAAAGAGAGAATTCAGAGCTTCCGCAGCCTTCATTCGACGCATATTGTGTGCCTTTTTTGCTGCCTGACGCTTCCATTTCCTAGTTAAAAATGACAAAAAATGTCAAGAACAAGCAAATAGAATCCTTACTACCTATAATAAAATCAAGTTGCGGATAAGAAACTACCTCAGGAAAATCTTCAATTTAGCACAATTAGCTTCTGCCATCCACATAGCCTGTCTTGCTTTCTCTTCTTCAAGTTCAGATTCAATTACGACACTCTCATCTTCTTCAACTCTCTCAGTACCATGTGTTTCAGCTTTATCACATAACGGTTTTGATACATCTTTTCTTTCAATTGGATTCACTAAGCATTCTTCCACCGGAATAAGACTCCGGTTAACTTCTAACTCTACTTCAAAAGCAAACACATTTCTACGTTTTTTCTTTGGCTGATGCTCTTGCAGTGAACTCGACAAAGGTAGTTTAGACTTTCCTGCTACAGATCTGGGTGTCACATGTTCTATGCCCAAATTTGGCATGGGCAATGAGACTGGCAACTTGTCTGCTTCCTCTACCTCTTCCATTTGATGACTTCCAGACTCTTGAAGAATCTGCCAGTGTTTGACATGATCTTCATCATTGAGTTGCCCATCCTCTTCATAATCAGGCATTTCCTCTTCTGGGGGAACAATGGAAGCAACTGTAGATTCTTTGGACTGAGTATCCCTATTAGACTTATCAACTGGAACATCCAAAGCCTTCATAGCTTGCCAAGTGCCATCCATAATTGGCACCTGACCAGAAGAAAACACATCGAAGACTACTTTTGCAGACCTTTTCTGATGTACAAGTTGGGAACACTTGGTGGGAAAATCCATATCACTATTCAAGAATGGACCTTCTTTCACCATATAAGCATCTTCATATTGCTTGAGAGAAAACCCATGGTATTCTAGAAGACCTTCAATATCTTCTCCCTGTAATATGTTACAACTTCAACTCAGTGACACAACAGATATGAGAAGAAATATGGTGCATAAAATGAACCAATTGCATCACATAACTAAGGAAAATGAAATAAGACTTCAAGAAGAAACGTACCTCCATGCCTAACCACTTTACAACCTGAGCAACTGGAATACCCTGATTCTTCTGCAACCCACTGTGCAATGAAGCTAATGCTTGAGTCCGTAACTGACAAGAGAGGTGATGCATCAGTTTTTTGCTTCATGGCAGACACATTAGACTAAATATTATCTGTTTTATGTGTGGTGGCTCTATACATTACTCCAGTATACTGTTTACTTGAATACAAAAATTCTCCACTATTATTGCATATTAAATACACCAGTGATGGCAGACCAAAAGCAATCCATGGAACTCGTCTTTCATATCTATATCTTTTAAAACAGGTTTGTGCAAATGCCACGAGTCAAACCCAAATCCAGAACAAACAAGCTTCAACAGTAAAACAGTAGAGATCCATAAAACAGTAGAGATCAGAAACTTTTGACCTGGGACAACAAAATTTAACAATTTCTAACATTATTTATTGGCTTCATACAAATTCAAATTCAAATTCTTTTAAGAAATGTGACAAATCCCGGATGGTTTGTCATATAACCTAAACTCAGATAGGTAAAGATTGGTAATCGTAAATATAAGGATGTGGAATGTGTAAATTACATAAATATTTTTAATTGACCCCTAAAAACCATGATATATTAATATGTTATACAAAGGCTTAAACAATCTCAACAAGGCTTAATCGTACCTTGTGTACTTAAAACAGCCTAGTCAGCTCTTTACTCTTTTAATGGAGGTTTAAACCCCCTAACTTGGTTTAAAGTTTAAACATTCTTAAAATAAGGTTAATAAACCAGCGCCCTTCTATTAAGCTCAAACACACTTAATTAATTTGAATCCTGTTTTCCGAGGAGAAAAAACTCTAGATATGGTGTCCCTTTTAGTTGAGCTCTAAAGTTTAAACTCCCTAACTTGGTTCAAACAATCTTAAAATAAGGTTAATAAACTGGCACCCTTATACTTAGCACTGACACAACTAACTTGAATATTTTCTTTCCAAGGAGATACAATTCGATACGTGGTACTTTACAGGCTATATTCAGCTTACTTTTACCATATTGAAAGGTAATCACTAACGCAATTTAATTAACTTGGATATTTTCTTTCCAAGGAGAAACAATTTTAGAAACGGTGTCCCTTTAACAGGCTGTATTAAGCCTACTTTTTCCATTTAGACAGGTGATCACTGATCAGAGATTAATGGGCATTTACTCATCTGTGAAAATTGAAGGATATGGAGAGGGAATGGGCATGTTTCATTTAGTATCAAAGCCAGGTTCACACTGTGATACTGATCACTTCAGACAGGAGCTTAAAAGACGATGTTCAAACAAATTTTGGGGGCACAGGGAAGTGGGAAGGCCCCTGGGAGGAAGTGAAGAGACCCCCAACTTTCAGGAAGGAAGCATCATAAGAGATGTCGGGGTCTCTGACATTGGGAACACTAGCATAAATATTAAAAATCCAAAAATACTACAGCTAAATATAAAAATTAACAGATATTTTTCTATGCATATTTAATCAAGCATTTATACAATCAAAAGAACAGCATTCATGTTCCAATTGGCAATTACGCGTTTGGAAATTGGTTTTCAACAAAACAGGAGAATCAACATATTTCTTATTGTAAAATCATCAATGTGCAATTTTCATACACAACAACAGTTAGTGTTTGGTAGGGTCATATAGAGAATAAAAGGGAAGATGAGAATCCACCTGGCATCACCCACAATGATCACCCTCACTTTGATCTCAAGAAAAACATATACTATTTCTATTGTTTATATTTTGTGTTTTTATGAAGATATGCGCCCCCATATGAAGCAATCCCAAAAACCATGAGCAAACTATTTCAGCAGTGGGTGTCCCCATGAGTGAAGTCCCAAGTACTAAGGGCATGAAGGTGATGGCAGGGGATGTTCCCAATGAAGTCCCCAAGTTTATGGAGCATGGGGAGCATTTGGGACACATCCACAAGGAGCATTGCTCAAAACTTTGATACTTGATTTTAGCCAACAGGCCTTGAACATTCAATAGACAGAGAAACTATTGACTGTATCCATAAACTGGTTTATTAACAGTGTTACACGGGGTCTCACCCCCCCACCTAGGGGTCTAGATTCCTCGCCCCCTCACGCTCCGGGGTCTTGGGGACTTCTAGGGGATGTTTCCCTCACGCCCCCTCACGTCCCCTCACCGCCCCTTTTAGTTTATGGTTTCGTGTTAAAAGTTGATGTGCCACTTAGCATATTTGAGAATCCAAGTGATTTTGATTCAGATGGTGACATGGTTGATCTTGATATATTCGTGCAGAAGTTGGATGCAGAGACTAGTGGGGCATTAACTTGATCATTTATGCTCATTTATCAGTATGATGATATCATTTGATATTCATATGTTATGTTTTATGTTTTATGTTTCAGACATAACTTATTTGCGTTTAAGTTTTATGTTTCAGACTTGAGTTGTAAACTTCAGTTTAAACTCTATTTTTGAATCTTGATATAATATGTCATATGATATCTTAAACTTTATTTTCATTGTACATTGTTAGTAGTTACATTAATGATTATATAGTTACAAAATTACAAACTTACATGCATGATTGTATGATGTATGTTTTAACTTTTAACTTTTAAATTTGTTTCAATTATATGATTCATCATTCATCGATTTGTAATTTTATCATTTATGATTTATCTTTCATGATGCAAGTGTATGATGACTGTATATACATGCCTTGAAAAAATATAGTTACATTTTAAATATTAAATTTTATAATTTTTATGACCCCGACGTCCCCCCACGTTTCCTGAAAATTGGTAGGGAGCTTTTGCATAGGCTGCTCCCGCGCTCCCTCGTCCCCTCGCTCCCACCTCCAGGGGACTTGGTGGAACATTGTTTATTAATCAATTAGAATATCGATGCCTTAGAATGTCCCAAAACAAGTATAATTGAGGATCACTGATTGTATTCATAATAGTCCGTACTGATCCTACTACATGCTAAGTCACTGGATTCAACAAATTTCAAGGTTGAAATTTGAAATTCACCAATTTTCAAGAAAAACCAAACAAAAATTGTTCAAGGTTTAGCAAAATTGAAAAAGAAATTTAATCAAAGTAATCCCCAACTAAATTCTGCATAAAATTTGCAAAGTCCGGTGGAATTCAAATTTGGGTTTGTTTTGGAGGTTTCAACTTGAACATGGCACACATAGAAACTTTAATTCACATAAGATAGCATGCAAAATTTAAAAGATAAACAATAAGCTTACAAATTTTCTGCAAGAATCTCTTCAATCTATCCCAAAGAAATATTCTCAGCAAAAATCCTTCTCCAAAGACAAATCTGCATCATAAATCTACATTGCAGCCAAGTAGAAGACAAGATAGCATGCAAAATTTAAAATATAAACAATAAGCAGATTTCTCTGCAAGAATCTCTTCAATCTATCCCAAAGAAACCTCCTCATGCAAAAATTCTTCTCCAAAGACAAATTTGCACCATAAATCCACATTGCAGCCAAGTAGAAGACAAGACAAGAGCTAGTGTGCACTTCCAGAGAAGAAGTGTGATGAATGATGATGATAAAATGAAAAGTGACTCACCTGTATTTATATGAAGGTAACCAAGTCACTTTTTCCCAACTTTACAAGCAAAACCATAAAACAAGTTTACTTCAGCATCCAACTAGGTCAAAGATCACAAACCGACCTTGAGATAGATCTAAAGCATAACAAAATGCCAAAAATAACACACGTGTGGGAGAAATATGGTCTCCAGCATGACAAAATGCCAAAAATAACACACATGTGGGAGAAAAATGGTCTCCAGCATGTCATCATTCTTCAAAATAGGAAATAATGCATCAATTAAAGCAATGGTCCAAGAGTGCTTCTCACTCCAAGAAAACCTAAGTGCATGTGTACATCTCCAAAAGTCACCTCCTCCACTATGACATCATCCAAAATGAGGCCTATATCACCCTTCCCATGCATCTAGGAGTGACGTGGCACCACCCAGTGCAAGCGTTGGCATCAAAGAAGGTTGTGCTAGCCCTCCCAAGTCATCTCAATGACAACCATCCTCATCTGGGCCTCAAAACAAGGTATCATCCATCAAACAGGGTCAAGGCCGGCTTGGGAGCATCCTAGGTCCATCTAGGTACATCATCGAATAGTCCAACGCCCAAGCTTCCAAGCTCAACATTTCAGCACCTGAAGGCTCATCAAGAGGTGTAGAAACATGCAAAAGTTGCTCGAGGCCCAACGCTCATCTCTGGAGGGGCAACATTGGGGCCACAAATTCATGCATGTTCTTATAATGAGGCAAAGTACCCCCTGGAAGGTGTTGAAGAAAGTCAAGCCATCTCTCAAGGGAACTATGTTGCATGTGTGATACAACCAAAACAAAACCTCTTAGGATAAAGTGAGATCACCTTCATTAAGGACACAAAACAATTAAAGCATCATAATGATGAGACCATATTTAATGTTAGGGGCACATAAATACTTTGCACAAAACTCACTTTATTAGGCAACTTTATTAGGTGTTTCCAACCCCCAAAGGGAGTGACATGTTTCGAGTTGACCCATCAATCCATAGGTGTCTGTGATATGGTGCTCATGTAGTAGGAGAGACTTCCAAGAAGATGCCACATTCATGAGACCAGCCAATGGGGATCCAACATCCAACATCTAAAGTGTAATGACATAAGGAGGGAGCAATCGTGGAGGCATGAGTTACCCCTTTCCTCGGCCTACTTTTTCCACCCCTCTAGTGCACCTTTTACTTGAATGATTCATCTTTATTTGGTGCATTGCTTGGGAGCCCAAGCTTGTTTTATGTTTTACCAACACCCCTGTAAGATGTATCAGTTTCTCGCTCATTGAGGTTGGGACACTCAAGAGTTCCTTTATTTGAGATGAAGCATTGAATGCTTAAGGAACTAAGTGATGGTTAATGAGGTGGGCAATGCTCATGCTAGGCTTTTTCCCACACTCTAAATGTGCCCCAACCATTTTTTTCATTTTACATTTTCTTTCCATTGTGGCTTCAAATGCTTTTATCATTCTTTCCTTTGCATCAACCTTTGGGGCCAAGTTTCTAGGCCCTGCTTCAAAGATGTGGATATAGCATGCCAATCCCAATGACAAATGACTATCAACCCAAAGAATGGAGATGGACAATCGAGAGAGACGGAAAGTGGTAAGTATGGATTACTCTAGACACACTATATCAATCAGTGCTTCCCCAGCATTTCCCTTTGTAAATTTATGTAGATGTTTTATGCTTGATGCAACTTTACTTTCACTACAGCAATCACTTAAACAATCAAGTAAAATGCTGATAGAACATGCCAGTAGATCAACAGAAGACAAACCAGAAACAGATAAATGTATTGGTGCGTTATGGCGGTCAACAGGATGCTTCAACCAGCGAAGTCTCCTTGGACAGCCAGCCCAGCATGTGTCACAACAACCCTCAAAACAGCCACACGGTCAACTCAAAGTCATCCACAGAAAAGTCAACACTGCCCAGAAAATTCAACGCAAAACAACAACAAGTAAAATTCAACGCAGCTCTGTCTATGGCCAACCATTGACCTCGGTTCTTTTACCAAAATGTACGGACTTCAGAAATCGAATTCTATGCCAAAATCAGCTCCTTTGACCATGCGTTGACCAAAGTCAACATTGGTCAAACTTGCGTGGAAACCCTAGCTGCAGCAAAATCTCTTCGTCCTTCTTTCCCACGTGTGAACCGAAAACTGCCTCCAAGGAGCTCGAACCAATCAGAAGAGGAGAGATGATGTGTGAGGATGAGATGAGTGAAATGTCCTCCAACGTTGACTCTATTTATATCAATCACTGAGGGTGTGTGACACATTTGCTGGGGGTGTAAAACCTTAAGGCCGACCTGCACATATTTTGAAAGTATTAAAAATAAATTCAAAATAAATGTTATGCTCATCGGATCAAGATGATCTTTAGATCGATCTTGCACCTCTTCGAAAGAGGAACCCAATAAAAATATTGGTGTCTTCATCTGAGCATCACAACATGGAGTTTGGACCTAGTTGTCCAATTTTAACACTCCCTCTCAACTAGGGAGAACTCCATCCACTTGTGCAATCAAACATCGTGTGTCATCCCACCGTAACTTGCTTTGTTGGCCTCTTTATTTCATAACAGAAGTGGGTCAATCACAAAGACATCATTCACGGCTGATAGATTCAACCCAGAGGTCTGAAACCTCTATAGGACTCACAAATGGTCTCATACTAACCTGAAGTTGGTTTACCTAACCCGAAGTCAGTTGGAGGTCCGAAACCTCACTATACTTGATCCCAGATCAAGTGGTTGGACCGTGCTATCCTAGATAGAGAGTACAGCAATCTCTGATGCGTTCATCAGTCTTTGCTACTAGTCTCTAGCTTTTCCCACCTCATTAGCCAAATGAGAGGTACTTCCCATGAGCCTTGAACTCAATGGGTAGGATGCATATGGGGCACAGATAATGAGAGGTGAACCAACTCAATAATCACAACGGTGGAGCCCAAGCACACCAACAAGATTCAGCAAACCTAGCCCTATGGTTGCTTATAACTCCGAGAAGCTATCCCCAAAGCCCCCCAGAGCTCCCAGAGCTCATCGTCCAACAGGACCCACATCATAGAGTCGTTCCACGATACCAAGACTCTCACGGAAGGTTAGGAACTGGACCTTCCCCAGGGGCTTTGTGAGAATATCCACGACTTGCTCATCAGTTCCTATATGATCGAGCCTTACGACGCCTCGCTATACCATATCCTGGATAAAGTGGTACCTGATATCAATATGCTTGGATCGATCGTGGAACACTGGATTCTCGGACAAGCAAATCCCACTCTGGTTATCACAGAGTATCACGGTGGTATCTAGCACATGTCCAAACAGCTCACTAAAGAGCTTTCGCAACCAAACTGCTTCACAACAGGCCATACTCGCTACAATGTATTCGGCCTCGGCGGTGCTCAAAGCCACCGACTTCTGCTTCCTACTCATCCATAATATCAAAGTAGAACCAAGATTGAAGCAGCATCCTGATGTGCTCTTACGATCCACCACACTGCCAGCCCAATCGACATCAGTATATCCGAGGAGTGTCACGCTCTCGGCAGTGTATCGCAACCCATGGTTTATCGTGCCCCAAAGATATCTCAAAAGATTCTTGGCACCAACCCAGTGAAAGTGATGAGGCTCAACCATTTGTAGACTCAAAGTGTTCACTGTAAAACATATATCTGGACGGGTGTTCACTAAGAACATCAGGACCCCTACGAGTTGACGATACTCAGTACGATTTCCCAATATAGGCCCAGCAGCGCTGCCACTCAACTTCTTGAAGTTGAGCTCCATCGATGTCGACACGGACTTGCAGTCCACCATACTAAATCTTTCCAGAAGCTTCACAATGTATTTTCCTTGAGAAAGGAAAATCTCGCCAGGTCTTTGCCAGACCTCCAGGCCTAGGAAATAGTGCATCAGTCCTAGGTCCTTCATCTCGAACTCAGCAACGAGCACCCTCTTGCACTGATGAATGAGAGGGTCAGCAACTGTCAGGAAGAGGTCATCCACATACAGCACCAGAATGAGAGGCTTCTCCTTAACAACCTTGAAGTAAAGGTTCGGATCAGCATTACTACGAGTGAAGCCCAGCTTCATCAAGTAGCTAGCTATCTATCCTCTCGTACCACGCTCTAGGTGCTTGCTTCAGCCCATAAAGGGCTTTCTTCAACCTGCAGACATGGGTGTCCCAATCCTAGACTTCGAACCCCAAAGGTTGCTGCACATATACCTCTTCTTTTATCGCACCATGCAAAAATGCGATCTTCACATCCATCTGATGGAGACTCCATCCTTGCGTAAGCAGCAAGGGCTATAATAGATCGAATGGTGGTATATCGGGCCACAAGTGCAAATATGTCATCATAGTCTATGCCTTCCTTTTGAGAGAAGCCATAGGCAACGAATCTTGCCTTGAACTTTTTGGCACTTCCATCAAATCCATGCTTGATCTTGTAAAGCCATTTCGAGGTGACAACTGCTTTGTCCTTCGGTCTTGGAACCACATCCCAAACATCATTCTTCATTATGGACTCGTACTCTTCGTGCATAGCATCCTTCCAGACTTGATGCTTTACAGCTTCCTCAAAAGATCCAGGCTCAGATTGTACAATAGTACTCATGGTTGCTAGATACCCTTGATATCTACTCGGCTTCTTACTTTCACGGAATGTCCCCCTTGGGGCCATATGTCCCTCAGCGTCCTCGAGAGTGTCCCTGAGCCATGATGGTCTCTTTCCCAGTGAAGAAGGTGGATCAATCGAGTCCATCGGTCCTTCAACATCAGGCATCGTCTCATCCTTCGGTTCCTCTTGATTTCCAAGCCTTGCTTCATGATCTTCCTCAGATCTCGGAAGATTGACTACTTTCCTCAAGGAAACATCTTCATCAAAGGTGACATCGTGGCATATCTCCACTTCCCCTTGACCAGGCACATAGACTCTATAGGCCTTCGAAGTTTCACTGTAGCCCACAAACATTCCTTTCTTCCCAGAAGCATCCAGCTTGCTCCTCTTTTCTTTTGGCACCTGAAAATAAACAAGACATCCAAAAACTCTAAAATATGAGACGTCAGGTTTCTTACCAGAGAAAACCTCTTCGGGAGTTTTGGAGTCTAGAGCAGAATGTAGGCATTGGTTTTGTATGTACACAGCAGTGTTTGCAGCTTCTTCCCACAGAAACTTTGGTAGACCTTGGTCACATAGCATGGCATGGGCAGCTTCCACAATGGTCCTGTTCTTTCGTTCAGCAACACCATTTTGCTCAGGAGTATAGACAGTTGTGGTCTCCTTCTTGATGCCAGCTTCTCTGCAAAAGTCCTTGAACTCGTTTGTCTCATATTCAGTGCCATTATTAGTTCCCAAAATCTTGATCTTCTTCCCTGTCATATTTTCCACCAAGGCTTTGAAAGTACGAAACCACATGAAAGCCTCATCCTTCTTCTTTAAGAAGTATATCCAGGTTTTGTGAGAGAAGTCATCTGTGAACATCATATAATAAGGACATCCTCTCAAGGATGTCACTGGCAACATACCAGATAGATCAGAATGGATCAATTGCAAGACATCAGTTGTCTTTGTGACACTTGAGGGGAAAGGTCCCCTTGTATGCTTTCCTTCGGCACAACCCTTACATACACCTTCATGATTATTTGAAAACGCGGGCATCCCTGTCACCACCTTCCTTGCTTCGAGAAGGGCCTTGTAATGAAGGTGTCTAAACCTCCAATGCCATAGTTCAGTCTGTCGAATAGTATCACATGTCATCGCCCCCAGTGGACTTCCTCCAACCTGGTAGAGTGTATCAACTCTAAACCCAATCGTGATAGCTTCCTTGAAGCTCTTCTTCCACATGCGCACCTTTCCATCAATGAATGCCACATTGAAACCTTTGTCATCCATGGCCGATATAGACACAAGGTTCTTCTTCAAATTAGGTACATAGAGTACATCCTGCAAGTGGAGGACTTGACCTTGAGACAAGTGGAGGGTCACAGTCTCTGCCCCTTTCACGGGATATGTGGCATTATCTCCAAGGATAATTTCCAGATTAGTATCCTTCTCAACCATATCAGAGAACGCTTCCTTGAAACCAATGATGTGCCTTGAGGCACCACTATCTATCAACCAGACATCCATAGTGTCGAGTGGAGATGCAACAGAGAGGGTAGATACAAGAATGTATTCATTTCTTTTATCAACAACATTTGATTCCTCATACCTAGAATTTCTTGACCTTTTGAAAGGTTGATCATTTCTGCCGAAGGGAGCCTTCCTCTTTCCCTTGACCCTATTGTTCCTTTGATTGCCATTCCTCCGGTTGTTGTTGTTGTCATCAACATCGGAAGAATCCTTCTTGAAAGGACATTCTCTAGCATAGTGACCTGGCCTATGACAAGAGAAACACTTGCCTTTCTTTCCTTGGGCCCTTGCTTTTCCTTTATTCTTTGGACCACCAAAGTTCTTCGTTCTAGAATGAGCAGCATAGGCAGCATTTCCTTCATTTCCATACTCCTTCATTGTTGTCTCTTCTTGAATGCATCTTGACAGTACTTCGTCAAAGTCAGGAATCACATTATTATTTAGAATGGTAGTGTTGAACACATGCCATTCGGATGGGAGCCCTCCAAGTGCAGTGAGTACCATTTCTCGATCAGCTATTGTCTCCCCAATAGCCAGCAGATTGTTCCTGATCTCGATCAGCTTCAAAAAGTATGATTGAACAGACTCATTCTTGCCTTTCTTCAGATTCTTCAATTGATTCTTGAAGAATAGTACTTATTTGCATTGTTGGCCTTGAACATGAGGGCCAACTTATCATACATCTCTTTGGATGTGCCTAGCTCAGAGATGTAGGCCACCAGATTCTTATGAATGGATTCCCTGATCATCAGCTTTGCTTTGATCTCCCCCTTCTTGTACTTTGTTTTGGCAGCAGCAGTAGCAGTGGATGGAGGTTCTTGGATTTTACCCTGTACATAGTCCATGACATCTTGGTCTTCCAATTTAAGATCCAATATCATCTTCCAAGCATGGAAGTCATCCTTCCTAGTTAATTTGTCATCCTCCTTGAAGCCATAGTTTGTGGAACCCATTTTCTTCTTCGGTGATTGCTCAGCTCCGATACCATGTAAATTTATGTAGATGTTTTATGCTTGATGCAACTTTACTTTTACAGTAATCACTTAAACAATCAAGTAAAATGTTGATAGAACATACCAGTAGATCAACAGAAGACAAACCAGAAATAGATAAATGTGTTGGTGCATTACGACGGTCAACAGGATGCTTCAACTAGCAAAGTCTCCTTGGTCAGCCAGCCTAGCATGTGTCACAACAACCCTCAAAACAGCCACACGGTCAACTCAAAGTCAACCCCATAAAAGTCAACGTTGCCCAGAAAAGTCAACGCAAAACAACAGCAAGTAAAAGTCAACATAGCTCGGTATATGGTCAACCTTTGACCTCGGTGCTTGTGCCAAAATGTACGACTTCAGAAATTGAAGTTTATGCCAAAAATCAGCTCCTTTTGACCATGCGTTGACCAAAGTCAACGCTAGTCAAACTTATGTGGAAACCCTAGCTGCAGCAATATATCTTCGTCCTTCTTTCCCACGTGTGAACCGAAAACTGCCTCCAAGGAGCTCGAACCAATCAGAAGAGGAGAGTGATGTGTGAGGATGAGATGAGTGAAATTTCCTCCAACGTTGACTCTATTTATATCAATCACTGAGGGTGTGTGACACATTTGCTAGGGGTGTAAAACCTTAAGGCCGACCTGCACATATTTTGAACGTATTAAAAATAAATTCAAAATAAATGTTCTGCTCATTGGATCAAGATGATCTTTAGATCAATCTTGCACCTCTCCGAAAAAAGAACCCAATAAAAATATTGGTGTCTTCATCTGAGCATCACAATATGGAGTTTGGACCTAGTTGTCCAATTTTAACACCCTTCCCAAACCATGAGGCCTCAGAGGAGGTCCCAGTAGACT